>VDFB02130067.1:223359-244854 GCA_007258455.2 Sequoia sempervirens | reverse complement strand
ATTCAATAACTCCTGGCCAAAGTCTAGCAATAATCTCTCGAGAGTGTATTGTCACCATTACCAACTACAGATGTGCTGTCACTGAGCTTGATATTACTTACTATAAATAGCAAGTATTAATGGTGAAGTCTTGAAATGCCTTCAAACTACCAACCGAACTCTAGATCATTGAGCGGAATAATCCGGAATGAAACATCAAGCCTACTGAAGAGCTTGAATCTCCCCAAATGGGTCCCCCTGAACGTCTCACTAGCCTACGAGAATCGTAGTCATAGGCTAACCTCAACCTCCCAAACCACTGGCTAGAAAGTGGACATTACAACCTAACCTCCCTCAAATTACTTGTCCTCAAGCAATCTCAACTCTGGATGTTGCAATATCTCCTCACCCTCCCAAGTTGCATCCTCAACACTTGCTGACCTCCACTGCGCGACTCCGATATAAACTTCACCCAGTTGAAGAGGGTGAAGCAACTCCCCATGATGGCCTTCTATATCACACCCCTTTGTAGGTGTACACCACCTAAATCCTAGTGATACTGCCTGCCTCTAGATAACTCCTGCTACACCAATCTAACCACACTAGGTATGCCATATCGTCCAAGATCAACCCCTATATCATGTGCCTGTAAACATGATCATCCTGTAGAAGTAGCTCTGAATACTTGGAAGGTTTTTCCTCTTTATTTGCAGAAAGGGACACCTTATACCAACTTTCCATCTCACGTGTGCATGCCTTATGCATCGTAGTCAAATCAGATGTGAGTGGGCTGAAAGTAAAGTTATATGCACATCGCAAAATACACACATTGTGGAATGTATCCATAAGCCCTGACTGTAGTCCCGATCCACAAATAGGATCCCACGTCCTGTGATTGTCTCCCAATTCCACATAGGGAACAAAAGGAGCACCATCATCCAACTCAAAGAGTGGATTATCATAAGTCAAATCAATGTTATCCTCAAACAATGGATTAACAACAAATTGTACACTGTCTTCTTGCTGATTTGAGTTACCTCTCTCTGAATTTTTGGGGCAATGAATGAAACCATACTCTTAAAAGTAGTCTCGCTCCTCCACTTGTTCAATCTCTTTTCCTTTCCCTCTACTCTTCTTCCCATTGAAGGAGATGACACATAGACTACCTTCAAACATTCCCCTCAACACATATTTCTTATCAACTGCAAATTTCATTTCCATTGTGTGCAAGTTGAGGGAAAACTCACCAATTGCATGAATACACTTCATGCCTAAGACCACATTAATCTCACCCATGCTGACGACTTAATAATCATCTTGGAATTTGTAATCATTCAGCTGCAAGGTGAAATTAAGAATCCTACTCGTACAAGTGTGAGTGAAACCATCTGCTACTCTGACCTTGAACCCCTCAAAATCCTCTGTGTGAAGTCCACGCCTGACAACCAATCCCTCATCAATGAAGTTATGAGTGGCTCTTGTATCAAGAAACGTGATCACACGCTGCCTACTCAAGACTCCTCTGATTCTAAATGACCCCTCTCTTTGGATGCTAGAGAGTTGTGCCATAGGGGATAACTTTGCTAAATTTGTTTCCGACTCTTCCGATGCTCTTCCTATCTTATTGTCCTCCAAATCAGATCGCTGTTCAGAATTTTCAGAATTGATTTCATCAGCGTAAAAATATTCCATCTGATTTGCATGACCCTACACAAAACACTTGTGATCCTAATCCCAAGGCCCTTTGCATTCGAAGCATAATTTCTACCTCCTCAGGTCGTCTATGGTATCATCATTAAATTTTTGTGGTGGTTTCCTTTGCAGATCTGCAACTTGATGATGACTCATCCTTTGGAGGAGTAATTTGTCATGTCCCTGGAATCTTAACATTAAGATAATAATTAAATAAGATAAAAACATAATAAAAGTATAAACATTAGTAATTATAATTATCACAAAGATAATATTATAATTAAATTATCAAAGATAATATCGTAAATATTAAAATATGAATTCTAATAATTTTAATATTATTATAATATAAAATATAATAATTTATATTGAAAGAAATAAATGGAGCAAGCAAAGAGATAAGGGATTAAAACAAGATAATTATGGAATATAAAATTGTAAATAATGGCAATTTAAATAATAAAATAAATACTAAAAATGTATCAAATTAATATAACACAATAAAATCAATTAATATTAATTATCAAATAATTATTAAGAGATAATATTATAAATATTAAAATATACATATTTAAATAATAAATATAAATAATACTATAAATAAATATAAATAATATTACAAATAAATTAAAAATAAAATAGTAAAATATAATACACATCAAAACAAAATAATAAAATGAATATAATTTGAGATATCATTAAGGAATGTTTAACTAAAAGTCATGTCTTTTGTGGGGTTATCTCTATTCAAAGAGATGCCTCTCTTCATGGAGGTATAAGGATATAAAATAAGAAGGGGAAGAAAAGGGAAAAAAGGAAAAGATATAGGAAATACACATCAGATTTTAAGAAGAAGATAGAAGAGTAAAGGAATGAAGATATAAAAAGGAGATCTATCAATAGTGTGTAGAGAACAATAAAAATAGAAATTAGAAAGGTTTGGGATTAGTTTTCAAAAGGAAACAATCATTTCAAAAGGTTGTGTCTCTTCTAATAAATGTCTCTTTTCAAAAAGATACATCTTCTCCTTTGAATGTGAACATATAAAAAGAGAAAGAAGGAGATAAGTATAGGGAGGAAGAAGGAAATAGAGAATAGAATGAGAAATAAGAGATAAAATATAGATTGCAGATCGTCTGAAATTTATAAAGACAGGCAGATGGAAAGTAGATAAGTATTTTATCAATATAAGGAGATAAGTATTTTATGAACTTAAATAATAAGTTAGATAAATGTTTTGTACATTTAAATAATGATGTTGATAAATACATCATGGATTTAAATAATGGTCTAATTAATAGTAATTCATACATGATGCTATTTATTTAATGTTATCTATTCTTTTATTGATTGCATGGGGACATTACATAATTGTTTTAGGTGGAAATTGCCTTTTTGGGGTAGCAAGCTCCATGTCTTGTGCCTTCTTCATCATGTCCTTGAAATATGCCCCTTAATTTTTTCCTTGGATTTTCGTAACACAAACCAGCACCATGCCAAATGTTAGCGTTAGATCCCAAAAGATATCCAACTTGAGAGTAACCTTCACCAAGAAAGTTCACCAAGATCCTATTGAAGGCGAGGTGATAGCTTATGGTGATGGGATCATTAGCAATAATCTGAACTTGAAATACAAAGCTGGAAATGAAATGTAGGCGGTGATCCGACCATGAGCAATCCACGCTACCACTTGTTCAGTGGGGGGGAAAGATAATTACAATGAAACACAATTCATCTGCTATTAGCAGGCATCCACATAGTAGTGGGAATTCTCCACTTAAACAATGGGTGAAAAAGGAAAGATACAATGTTAATTCCTCCTCACTGGCGGTAAACCATCTAGGGGTTATATTGTTTGCATTAAAATCACAAAGTAAATGCAGCAATATTATTGACTGGATTAGTACTACTAATTCTCAGCCTTACAATGCAAATTATTTGCAATTTACCAAGTGTTACAATTGAATAATCAATGCAAATGAAGAAAGATGGTTTCCCCAACTTCTAAACTTTCCAACTACAAAATTACAAGTCAAAATCTGTACTATTGAGTTGGCGTAACAACTAGCACCTCTAGAGTAAGAGTTGGTACGGACATCTATGCACACTACGCAATGAGTGCTCTTCAAATTAGGAGGGGAAGCTCCCTCGTTGTGCTTGACAAAAGTGCTTTGAAAAGGAAAGTAAACTAAACTATATCCTGTCTTTTTGTCTCAGCTATAACAGGTACAAGGCTTTTTCGAAAACTGTATACGTTGCAGCTAAGTATTTTCTGGTTTCGCAGATCACTAACTACAACTAGGCTTAATTACTTAAAATCTATCTAGTTTCCTCAAGAAAATAAAGCATGAGGAAATGGAGCAAGGATGACTATCTGACGATAAACAAGTATAGATTCTCAACTTGAAGGCAAGGTGGCACATCTATGAGCTCAATCTAAACAAGTTTATTGGAAACAACAATATACGATAAACTAAGTACAGATTCTCAACTTTAAGGCAAGGTGGCACAACTATCAGCTCAATCTGAATAAGTTTATTATTCACACACATCACACGATAACCAAAAGTTCTCAACTTGAGAGGCAGGTGGCACACTCCCAGTCAATTATTTTTGAACACAAAACAGATTTGATCTAACTAAGGAAAGAATTCACTATTATAATTGCATGAAACCCTATGTGGCATAACAATTCATCATAATAGTAAAACGCATGAACAGATACCAAAAGAGCAATATTGAAGGCAAGGTAGGCACAACATATATTTCTCTCTCGTGCAAAGTCATGTACAAATGAGGCAAAAACTCTTATTTATAGACATCGAAAGGTGTAGAGAAACCTAAAATCACCTTGAGTCAACTACAGTCTTGCAATGCATGCAAGATTTATTGCTAAGCCCTAATAAAGTAAACTATACAATTAACTGGAAAACTACCATCAGTTAACCAAAACATCTAATCTAAAAATGGACAATTGTGCAAGCATGCACGTCCTTATTGAAAGCATGTTAACTGGAACACTACCATCAGTTAACATAAACCCTAAATGAAACTCCAAGTAAATAAAACTGATCTCATAATAGATATGCATGAGAGAAGACAATGAGTTAACTTGAGAAGGTAACGCCAAGTTTAACTCTTGTGTATAATGTCTACTCTGAGAGGTGGGAATTGAAGTCTACTGATCGTGATCTCGAGCAACCAATCCCTCAACGAGATTGTTAATTGCATCACTATCTGGAGCTCTGATACTCTGTCGAAGAATGCTATGCCTGTGTAGCATGTCCTCACCAGCTGTGATCTGGGACTGAAGTTCACCCCTACTCCTTGTTGCTTCATCGAACAACGCTGACATGACTGTAAGCTGATTAATCTTACAACCAACGGTCTCCCCACTGAAAATAGTATGAGTGAGTGCTATGAGCTCTGACTATACATCGGTAAGCTCAACATATGCACCACCCTCAATCTGATATCGACACGGTAAGTGAGATACTAAGGTCCTCACAAACCGAAGTGCACTAGTAACGTGCTCTCTACTCTCAACCAACTCTGACGCCATAATCTCCTCTATCTTTGCCTTGAAACCAAGCATGTTTCCAAGGTGAATAGCTATTTATCCTCTGCATCTGTGACTAGAATTCATATGCCATACTCGGGTGAGCAATCATGTCTCATCCACGGGGTCCTATTAGTGCCATGTCTGGCTCCCTCATCTTGGAGGCGTGTCGGGAGTTCTAGGTCACATTCTCCATATGGCCGATATGACTCTGTGAGCATAAACTGACCTCTAACATGAACTCCTCCCCTCCCACTCATCAGAACACTTTCCATATGCAACTAAATGATTAAAGTTGACCTTATATTTGGAGGCTCAAGCATTAGAGAGAGTGTAGCAATGTATCTAACACATGTACAAGGCTAGAAATGTCTTGTGAAGGCATGCGATTTCAGCCTTGAGGGCTATATATCCTCTCAGTCTTCCCATTTATTCTATCCTTGGCCTTGCTTTATGCAGTAGCAACATGAGAGAGATCAGCACAGATGCAGTGTGCTCTGACCAAGGTTGACTGTGATAACCTTGAAGTCCTAAGATTCCAAATCATCCAAGCTCTTCCCCTGTGGAGGTATAGCAGTCTCAACGACGATCTCCATATCAGTAGTCCTCTCTACATGGACCATGTTCTTGATCCTCTTGTCTGGAGCATCCTGGTAAACCTGATCAAAATTTGAATGATTAAGGACATGGGATGGTTGCCTCCTCTTCCTTCCCAGTTGAGCCTCAATCCAAGGCCCAGTCACCATTAATGTGCTACTAGAAGGGTTGTACTTAGCGAGGTGTGATGAGTGAATATGTACAAGAACCCTCTGCGAGATGGAGTCTAAATCAATTCGGTATAGATTGGGATTGATGGCGCTCGGGCGGTATAGGAACTTAATTTGAACTCGAATCTTGGCCAGGACTCTGACGACTCTGTGATAGAATTTTGTCTGTCAGTCTCTTCGTGTATGCGGTGTAGCGCCTTGCCTTTTGAATTGTTGGTAACTTGACCTTTCTTAGGAGGTTACTCTTCTTGTTTAGGTTTTGGGAAGTGAGTAAGAAGGATTCACCTTGGCGGCTCTGCTCTATCTTGTACCTCTGGTCTTCTTCTTTGTCGGTAAAGTATCTTGTTTTTGAATAACTCTACTTGACCTCTCTTTTACTATTCGCGTATTCCTTGGCGTACCAATCAACTGCTGGCAACGGTTGTGTATCGACTTGCTCTCTGAAAAACTGAGGAAGAAGCTCTCCCTCATCATTTGATAAACCTCCCACATCTTCTGACAAGAAAACAGAAATCTGTGAGAGAGAGAAGCGGCCATAGCTCGTCTACGAACCTCAAAGTCGTCCGCGCAGTTTGCCCAATAATCCTCCATAGAAGGCTCATGAGATGTGCGTCCATCAAGGCGAGTTGTGTAATGACCCCAAAGATCATAGGCACGTGCCTCAACAAGATACTTGAGATGATATTTCTCGAGCTCCTGTCCTACAACTTTGGCATCAATGCGTCTTGCACCAATACATTCCAAACTGAAAAGGAAAATTGGCTGGTCTATGCTTGCGGCATAAAAGCGATGAAGCGTTATGCAACTACCTTAGGAACTCCATAAAGTGTCTTATCCGAAGGATAACGTGGAAGCATAGCTGGATTTCCTATAAATCCATATACTCGGATGTAGGTGTATGTCGGGAACTGAATAAACCAATCCGCCCAACCATCCATCGCTGCTCTAGCAGCTGCCGAGATACGAACGTGCAACTCCCGGTCCAAATTTCTCACTGTATAAGTCAAGAAAGCCTCATGAACACGCTTGAAATGACGTTTAGCCTTAGTGAACTCAAGCTGATCATAATAGTGATAGACTTTCTGAACACTGAGAATGCCCACGGTGTTTAATCCTCAGAACTGACCCTGATAAGCAATCAAGTACACGAGATAAGAACACATGTGAAACTCATGAGCAACTAGGAAACCGGTGATCTGCTTGTGGATAACATCGCTGATGAAGGATGCCCAGTCATAATGCTCCTGCCTAGATATGATGCGACCAATGATGTAATACATCCAAGGCTGGAAAACATTTGCATGTGATTGACCTGAGACAGGATTCAAGAGTGTAATTAGAATCCAGTACTCATCCTTGTACTCACCACGACCCACATTGTTTGGCAATCTGTTTTTCGCTTGTTTTAACCATTGTTCTGCCATTTTACTTTGGCACTTGTCCACATTAGCATTGAATGCATGCTCGCATTGCTCCATAGAAATAACTAGACTGTTCGGGTGCTGAGGTATACCAAAACTTCTTTCAATGTCCAAAGGCTTGAGACTACAAATAACTCGTCCATCTACTGACACTATGTCACGAGTAGCAGAGTTGTAATGCTTAATACAAGACATTACGAACTCAACACAATGAATAGAGATAGGTATGGAAATGGCCTCCAATAACCCGGACTGCTGAATGTTTTGAATAATCGAATCTCTGATCTTGATTGGATCTAGAACTGCTTCTGGCAGCACCTTGTGAAGATTCGTCTCAACTGTCTCGATGAAGTCGTGAGTAAGGGCTGATTTGGTCCTGTATTCAAGCTGAGTGTACTGCATTATGAAAAACTCGCCTGTTGACTGTGAACTCGACTATGTTCTGACAAGATTTCTAGAAAGCTAAAAATAGCCTGCTGAGGCTAAAAATAGCCTTTTGAAGAGTTATTTTCGGCGAAAAATCTGAGATATGGGTTTTGTCCAGAAAAAGATTCTAAGATAACCTAGAACGTCAAAAATGCGAAAATCTAACTTCTACTCGACCATGCAAAGAGTTTTCAGTTGAGAAAATTAGAAACTCGAGAACGAATGCTCTGGAATTAAAAATTCCTGAAAAATCAAATGCACGAATTTAATTCGAGGAAGCTATATAGAAATGATCCAGATGTTTAGACTTGCCAAATTATGCCAACTTTAGGAACATGCGAATTGTATGTTGAGAGAAATTTGAGAAACAAAGAGGAGAAAGACGTTTTTTCTATGCTCTTCTTCTGTGAAAATCGCCCCTTATTCTTCAAATTTGCTAATGAATGTGAACTAAAACCTACAAAAAGAATTGTTTGATGAAATCGCCTTTGGAGATTGATGATGAATTCGCCCAACCTGCAAAAACTCGCCTCTGCTTTGAAGAAATACGAATTTCTGAAGCTGTGTGAAAGATTAATGATGGCGCCATGCTTAAATTAAGAGAATTTGCACCATATTGTTTACTGCAAGATTTAAAACCTCGACTAAAATAGAAGGCTTCTGATTGGACCCACTCCAGTTACACTGACACTGTCTTGAAGTTCGAAACTTAAATAATAATAAAATATTCATTATGCAATAGCACAAAGAGGCACCAATTTTAGAAAATCGTCATTTAATGCTAAAATATGCAAAAATAAATATTAAATATTATTTAAAATCAGTTGACAAACCAAGTAAAGCACTTGGATTCACCGACAAACTTCACTGATTTCAAAAAGTCCTCATTTGTCCTCATAGGCGTCCATTTGTTCAAGATATCACATTTTTTTATTAACTTCCTATTTTGTAATTGACTACAAAGTTACAACTGGCCATCTTCGACACTGATTTCCAGGTGACCAGACGATGCTGAGACTAAGCAAGTGTATTCATCACGAAGCCTGCAGAGCAAGGAAGAAATGTCTACTGGGAGTCATCATTGCAAAATCCATCATTTAACACCTCAAAGAATTAGGCGCGCTTGATTAAATTGATTTTCAAGTACCAGACTTAAAACCATTTCTCCTAACTGTGATCTGACGCTTCAAACGGCTGCTGACGATGAATGGTGAACCTTGCTGACTGGCTAACAAGCTTACTGCATGACTAGAGGTATCCTGCATCCAACGAATATATGCAAGGCATCTGAAAAGTGTATTAAGGGCCCCAAAAGTAAAAGCGCCCCTGGCTTGAAAAGGCACAAACACCATTTTGACGAAAGTGCAACTCTCAACCAGATGCTCTACTTTGACCTCTGATATCTGGAGCTGGGATGGCCTGATTCGAGCACCGTTTGTCTCAACGCATAGCCAGAAGGACATACGAGAGATGTCTCTGGAGGCAACGAAGCAAGAAAACTGCTTCTAAGACCTCAAATAGAAAGGCGCCTTTCCCAAGATGGAATAGACGACCAGACTTGGCCATTTTCTGAGCTGTCTTCGTTTTACAGTATTTCGCCAAAGACCTCACATGTACGAGCGTTTGCCAAATCCTGGACGCTGACGGCTAGGCTCGTTGGATAGCTGAAGTAATTACTCTCAAGTCTTGCGAAGACTTCGAACATCAATAACCTCATCTGACAGGCCCAAAGGCTAGGCGACCCTGGCCTACAGAAACACAATGATATTTATCTGTTTCTCCGCCTGCTAAATTACGTGCCTGGTAGAATCTCTGCCACGAACTCTCAGAATGTCGGATTAATAGGCAAGTTGGTGCATCGCAAAGGCGAACTAGATTAGTACAGATGTTAGGAAGACCTTGTCAGCAAACTCTGCCATCTTAAGGGTCAATTTGAAGGACGCCCCTGTGCTACAGGGGCACAATTTCACCATTTGAAAGATTCCTGTAATGTGAACTCTGCTCATAAGCTCATCTTCTGACGTCAACTGCTGAAGCTCTGGGACTCGAATGACTGCATTCGATAGCTTGTCGGACAGACAGACTAGTCGTGAAGAGATCAGATGCATCAACCATCAGGAATAACAAGATCTAAACCTCCTTTAAAGAATGCACCCTTGAGCTACAGGGGCACAAAAGCTGGAAAAAGACAAGCTTATGCAAATTGCAACTTTGGAATCTTCAACTTTTGTCGTTTGTAACCGTAGTTACGAGTCTCAGATAGCCTCGCAAGATATCTCATCGGATAGGCAGACTAATTTTGAAGAGATTGACTGTATTCATGAGCATTTATCACAAAATTTAGGCCTTTAAAAAGAAGGGCGCCTCTAGGCTACAAGGGCGCAATTTTGCCTTCCCTTGAGAAATCTTCAAAAATTGACCATTGAAATCATCATTATAGCCACTGAAATGACCATACAAAAGTATAAGTGTCGTCGTGAAATGCTCCTCCACCATGAAATGCTTTGCTTTGAGTCTTTGATTTAGGTTCTGATCAATGGATACTGCCTTTGATTGACAAAACATTGACAAAACTCCATGCTTGATATTGCCCAAAAACTGTATTTTACATCATTTTAACAAGGTTTAGACTATCTTATGCAAAATGCCTTGATGAAGCAAAAAATTTGGTTTGGGTACAACACATACCTCCTAGCAGGCCACCAGATAGGGGTATTGAGCATGTCATTGAGCTAGAGGAGGGCGCTAAGCCCGTTATGATCACCCCCTACCGTCATCCCAAGAGGTTGAAGGATGAGATAGAAAAAACAATTAAGGAGTTATTGGCTATGGGGCACATACGGCCTAGCAAGTCTCCCTTTGCATCTTCCGTGGTATTGGTGAAAAAGAAAGATGGTTCTCTATGCATGTGTATTGACTACCGCTAGTTGAACAAGAGAACAATTAAAAACAGTTATCCGATCCCACGCATAGATGAGCTGATTGATGAGCTCCATGGCACATGTTTTTTCTTGAAGATTGACTTGAGGTTCGGATACCATCAGATTAGGGTCAGGGAGCAGGACATCGAGAAGACTGCTTTTCGTTGTCATTGTGGACATTACGAGTTTTTGGTTATGCCATTTGGCTTAACCAATGCACCTGCTACTTTCCAGTCTACAATGAATAGAATTTTCCAGCTACAGCTGAGGAGATATGTATTAGTCTTTTTTGATGATAGTCTGGTTTATAGCCGGATTTGGGAGGAGCATCTGGCTCATCTGGATACTGGACTAGGCATAATTGATAGGGAATCCTTGTATGCCAAGGAGTTCAAGTGTGCCTTGGGGATGACAGAGTTGTTATATCTAGGACATATTATCAGTGCAGATGGGGTATGCATGGATCCAGATAAGATTCGTGCTATTGTGGATTGGCCAGTTCCAGAGAATTTGACTCAGCTTAGAGGCTTTCTTGGATTGTGTGCTTTCTACCGCCGTTTTGTCTGAGGATTTTTGCGTCATGCAGTGCCACTCACAGATCTGACACAGAAGGGGGCTTTCATATGGACTCCTCAGGCACAGGAGTGCTTTGAGAAGTTCAAGACTTTGATGACATCATGTCTAGTCCTGGCACTTCTTGATTTCGCCAGGCCATTTGAGTTACATTGCGATGCTTCAGGAGAGGGCATTGGTGCCGTGCTTATGCAAGATAAGCACCCCATAGCTTTCGAGAGCAGAAAGCTAAGAGGGTCAGAGTTGAGCTACATCATTTACGACAAGGAGATGTTAGCCATCATGCATGCGTTGGCTAAGTTCAGACAGTATTTAGTGGGCAGTCGGTTTACTGTGAAAATTGATCATAATAGTCTGAGGCATTTCCTTGGTTAGAAGGATTTGAATGAGCAGCAATAGAAATGGATCAACAAAATTCAGTCTTATGATTTTGACATTTCATATGTCAAGGGCACTCAGAATGTAGTAGCTAATGCATTGTCACGCCACCCCCACTTGAGCTCTATGGTCGAGATCTCAGAGGACTGGAGGCATCTGATTATAGCTGAGTACGCCAAGAACCCTTGGGCTTCTGAGCTTTTGGTTTCATTGAGGGGATTATCCAGGATAGTAGATACACTCTTGTAAAAGAGCTTATCATTTACAAGGAGAGGATATATTTGGTCCCAGGATCCGATGTGAAGGGATCCGATGTGAAGAACAAAGTACTGAGAACCTTTCACAATTCACCATTAGTTGGGCATCCCAGACATTATAAGACTTACAGACAGGTTCAGGAGAGGTTTACATGGAAAGGTCTCAAGACTAATGTTCTTCGCCATGTTAGAGAGTGCACTGTTTGTCAGCAGAACAAATAGGAGCACACATTTCCAGTAGGATTGCTTTTGCCGCTCCCCATTCCCAAGAGGAAATGGGAATGAATATCTATGGATTTCATTTCGGGCTTGCCAAAAGCCCAGGGCAGGGATTGTTTAAATGTGGTGGTTGACCGTTTGACGAAATATACTCATTTCTTTCTGATTACCACTACATACTTAGTGGCACAGGTGGCAGATCTTTTTTTCTGTGAGGTGTTCAGACTACATGGTTTGCCTCAGAGCATAGTTAGCGACAGAGATTGCCGGTTCATGAACCACTTTTGGCAGGGGTTGTTTTGATTATGTGGGACTGAGTTGACTTCCAGTACTAGTTACCACCCTCAGATCGACAGACAGACTGAAATAGTGAATAAATAGGTGGAAGAATACCTACAGAATTATGTGACAACATAGTAGGGAGCTTGGGTTAGTTGGATCTACTTGTGTGAGTACTGTTATAATTCCACCTACCACATGATGATACAGATGTCACCGTTTCGAGCCTTGTATGGATATGATGCACCTAGTTTCTTGGATTTGTTGCTCAGTGATAGCAGGGTACCTCGTGCCGGTGATCTTTTGTAGGAGCATCAGGATATTATGCGAGCAGTCCGAGAAAATATATAGAAGGCTTAGAAACAACAAAAACAATATGTTGATCAGAGGCGAGTGGGGCGTTCATTTGAGATTGGTGACATGGTATACCTTATGCTGCAACCCTACAAACAATCTACACTCAGGAGGAGTGGGGCAGAGAAGCTTTAGCCATAGTATTATGTGCCATTTAGGGTGATTCAGAGAGTTGGCGAGGTGGCATATGAGCTTGAGCTATCGGCAGGCAGTAGGGTACATAACGTCTTTCATGTATAATGCCTGAAGAAGGCGTTGGGATGCCATATCATTCCTTCTACTACACTTCCACCCTTGGATGATGAGGGCAGATTGGTTTTGGTTCCCGAGGCTATTCTAGAGATGAGAGAGAGACATTTTCGACGTAGAGTCATCAGGGAATATTTGGTCAAGTGGAAGGATTTGCCAGTTGAGGATGCTATGTGGGAGCATGGGGATATTCTGCAGCATTGAGCTCTGCGATTGCTTGAGGACAAGCAATCTCAGGGAGGGCGGACTGTAATGTCCCCTCCTTAGCCAGCATCAGGTGACTAGGGGTTAGCTCATCACTTGCCCCTCATGAGCTAGCAGTTGTGTTTAGAGGGTCCATCTAGACTGTTTCCCCGACATTTGGGACATTACACATGGCAGTGGTTTTCGTGGGTTCAGGTTCTAGCATCTGCATCTCTTTATTGGCTCAGTTTTGGACACTTACTATTTATAGTAAGTGATATTTATGGACGTGCTATTTTTGGCAGGGCACCTGGACTCCTGATTTTGGCATCATTTTGGGTGGCACGATTATTTATGGCTTATTTGATGAATTATTAATGAAGGGGAAGCATTAATGATAATTTAATTAATAAGAGCTTATATTATAAAGTTATTAACTTTATAAAAGGGGGGCCATTTAAGTCCATGAGACAATTACCTTTCTTTAAGTGATTTTAATTTATTTAATTGAAGCCAAAGTCAAACTATAACTTGAGAGTGGAGTTTTGTTGGCGTTTAAATTCACACCTCTAGAATGCATATTTGAAACGGACAGCTATGCACAGATAAACTGCTCTTCAAATTAGGAGGGGAAGCTCCCTCTTGCTGATGGTGTTGAAAGAAAGTAAACTAAGAACTAAGTTGCCTATCTTTTTGATCAGCTTAGAGCACAAGGTTTATTAAACACAAACGCCGCAGCTGAGATTTTCTGTTTTAAGAACTTCGACTATGACTAACTTAAACTAAAGACGTTTCTAACTTCTCAAGTAATAAGCAGAGCAAGAGAAACTAGAAATGAACGAGGTTGATTTCTGACAAAATACTTCAATAGACTCTTTCTCAACAAACATCTACACACTTGAATGTAAGTTGAAATCAAGATCATAAAAGTAGAACACAAATAATGGAAATCTGAGATGTTATATCAAGGCAAAGGAGGCTCATGATTCTATTACTCAAACTTCTGGAACAAAACTCACTTCTAACATGCCTGGAACAAGAAATTGCAGCTAAAGAGGCTTGCAATCTTGTTCTTACACAATAGAAACAACAATCACAATAACTCCTTGTTGGCTAAAAGAGACTCAACAATTTGCTATCACAAAACGATTGAACAACACTTGTATAACAAATAGAAGGCACAATAGGCTCAGCGTTTTGTTATCACTAGCATGGTTAAAGGAAACTAATGAGCAAAGGCTCTTATTTATAGACAAGCAGAGGAGTAGGGAACCCTAAAATCTCCTTGCTTTCACAATCTAGGGCTTGCTCAACAAGCAAGCTTTATTTCTAAATCTAGAAAGAAGATAACATCTAACACCTAAGAAAGCAAAAAAAGCGGGAAACACCAACTATTACATTTATCTTTTTTCTCTTCTCAAAGAATGGATAAGAATTATTCCAAGAATAGAAAGAAAGCGGGAAGAAAGCTTCTAGAAGAAAGCTGTTTTAAAGCTCAATCACATCTGCTAAAAAGCAGGAAATTGTGTCCCGGTTCGGTGCATCTATGCCTTCAATACTAAAACATCGCTTTTCCAAAATATCTTCGCCATCTGCAAATGACCTAAGGAAATCTTCAACCTCATTGGCTGCCTTTTCAAACTTTGTTGACATCATGGAAGTGTGACTTGGCAGAATCTTATGTTTTTCTTTCATTCACTTCAGTACAATCTTCTTGTCATATTTGTCCTTGTGCGTTTCCATATCCTTTCACATTCACCCTTTGAGATAGTAACACTTTCAGGCTATGGGGGAATGGAAAATCACTTCTCGATCATATCAGGCTTCAGACTGCAAATTAATCTACCATCAACTGACTGGATCTCCCTTGTAGCCGGGTTGTAATGCTTGATGCAAGCGATTACAAACTCAAGACTTTGAATTGATATAGGAATAGACGTTGCTGCGAGGAGTCCAGAATGTCCCAGGTTCCTGATTGAGGTGTAACCTGCGCTCTCCAAAGCGTGTAAATCAAACACCGGTTTGATATGATGCAAGTCTGTCTCAGCTGTTTTGATGTAATCATGATAGAGAGCTGATTCAGTTTTGAAAACATTGGGAGTGTACTCCATTTCGGAAAATTTGAAGAATGACTGTAAACTCGCCTAGGTTCAGACAAGTTTTGAGCAATTTTCTATTTTTTGAATGCTGATTTTTCTCACTCCAACAGACAAATTTTTGAAATTTTTTCTGGATATGGATTTTGCTCAGAATTTCGTTTCAAGACAACTCAAATCGTCCGTTTTCGAAAATTTTGAATTTATACTGAAAAAGCAGCAAACCCTAATTTCTTCAATTTTTCATGAAAAAAGCTGGCACCTGGGTTTTGTTCAGAATATGATTAGAAATGGACCCAGTTGATTAGATTTGTAAAACCCTAATGGCTGATCAAAAAAGCAGCCAACCCTAGGATTTGAAATTTTCTTGAAAAAAACTGTGATATGGGTTTTCTTCAGAAGACTAATTTGAGAGGACCCAGATGATTGAAAACTGAATGCACTGAGGATTTCACTGACATGCAAATAAAAAGCAGCTGCTGCAACTTGATGAAGTTCTTGAAATTTTTTTCAGAAGAATGAAGTGATAAGACCTAGATGCCTGAAAATTTGAAAACCTTGGCCTTCTCCTTGAAAAACTTGATCTTCTGGATGAAAAAGCATGAAAAAACAAAGGTTTATGTTGCTGATCTGAAAAATCTGATGAATAACCAGCAAATATGAATTCTTGAATCATAAAAATTCTTCAAACTTGCTGCTCCAACTTTCTCTTCTGAATGCTACCTACAAAAATAATGAAAATTCCATGAAAGAAAGGTGTTAAATAGACTTAGGGTTTTGAATTAGGTTTGTTTTCTTTTGCTTTTATTTTCAAAACCCTAAAAATCTTAGTTCATTGAATTTGGACGCCTTATTCCTCTTTGCAATTTTGAAACTTTGAAAACTTTGCAAATTTCTCTAAGGCATGAGAAGTTGGGCGCCCTTCTTGGCTAGGGGCGCCCACTTCAAGTAGTGTTAGTCAATTTTTTAAATATTTTCATCTTCTCACGACTTTGACCCCCTACTTCGCCTTCGATTTCCGGCCTGCAGACTAATTTGATGAGCGAGCTGCAGGATTCATCGCAGAGCCTAACTGATTTTGAGAAGATTGTTCTGGAGGCGTCTCTGGCTAAAATCTTCATCTCGACCTTCGAATTCATGGGAGCCTTTCTCTACCAGGGGCGCCCATTTTGTCCAGAGTTAGTCATTTTCATGATCTTCAATTTCTTCATTAACTCCTCTTCTACAGATGATCTTGTCGAATCTGGTGATCCGGGCATCGGATGGGCTGATGATTATGCTCGTCGCGAAGCTTAGGAAATATTAGGAGGGGTCTTCTGGGAGAAGCTTCGCCAAATAGTTGAATTTAGACCTCCAAAAGTTTGGGTGCCCTTCTTGGCTGGGGGCGCCCAAGTTCACTATACTTAGAATAGTTTTTATTTTCCCTGTTTGCTTCTGAATTCTGATCCTTAGCTCTTGTCAGACCCTTTGTTTAGTTTCTCGTATCTGGCAACTGCGACCTCCGATTGATGCGTTGAGTATCTCGTTGGAAAGCCGGATCAACTGTGAAGAAATCACGTTAGAGCCTCATCTATGAATTCATCTGTTTTACCCCTTGAAATCTTGGGCACCTCTTCTCTCCTGGGGCGCCCAAACCTTCCAGACTTAGCCATTTTTTATTTTACTTTCTTCAGAGTTTGAAACCTTCATTCTGTATGTTCCACTTTGATCTGAATCTGCTGGAGATTGGATAGTCGGATGATTTGACGGAGATAGGCGTTGCGAAGCTGGTGAATACTGAAAGAGATCCCAGCATATTCTGAAACCTAGCTGCTGAGTTAGGTGCTCCAATAAGCTGGGCGCCCTTCTTCACCAGGGGCGCCCAAAGTCTCCTCACTTAGTCAATTTTTGATAATCTTCATGCTTTTCATTCTGACTTCTGTGTGAAACTTCTCTGTTCAGCCTCGAATCCCGGATGACTGGATAATCTGATGACTACATTGCTGGATTCGTTGCGGAGCTGGTAGAGAACTGAGCAACTTTGGTTGGAGGTGTAAACCCTAACTTCATCATTTAGTGCCCTAAAAAGATGGGCGCCTATTCTCATCCGGGGCGCCCAAGGCTGGCAGTGTTAGAAAATTTTCACATTTTTCACTTTCTTCTTCGTTCTTCGTGCTTGCTCATCATCTCGCCTTCTATTAAATGCTTTGAATGTTGAATTTGACGCCTGGTAGCCACCTGACCTCCATTGATGGCCTCAGAACTCCTGTTATGCTTCTGAAAAAGCAGAATAGACCCACTAGGGCAAAATTGATTATTTTGAGATTTTGACTATACGAGCCTGATATGGACGTATTTTGAGCCAATCAAAATCAGTTTGGACCCTGACGGACCAACTTTGTATTTTTAGAAACTTTGTATTTTTAGAAAGTTTTGCCGATATCCGTTCCAAAGAGCTTCAGAAAAAACCAGAGAAAAAGTTTACTATTTTTAGAAAATTTCTAAAATTAGCAGTTTTCCTAAAAAGTAGGGATGAAAAACTGGAATCGGGTTTTGTGGAATAAGTTACTTTAGGCCGACCAGATCGTCAGATTTTGAAAATTTTGCTTTAACCCCTCATGCAAGACATACACACCCAAATTTTGACCTTTTTCGACTGATTTAACAAGACTTTTACTCATTTCTTCAAAATGTCTAAGTGTAACAAAAATTTTAATTTTGGGGTACAACATTGGCTCTGTTTGGGGACCATGGCGGATACTTTCGGCATAGGAGAACCATAGAATCTCTGAAGTTTGAGCTTAGACCAGTGCCTTGTCCATTGGGTATGTCAGCATCATTTCCTAATCACCTATTTGCAAGACTCCTAATTACCTAAAACACGACAGGACCGTTACGGAAAGGGGAAATACAACATAATGAAAACATCACGGAAAGGGGAAATACATCACAAAAAAAAAAAAAAAATATTTACAAAGATTGTTCTGCGAAAACTTACTCCACCCTCGAAGGGACGAAGTGCTTCAGGTACTGCTCGCTGTGTGGTAGAGGGAGGAGACTTCCATCCAAGTGCGAGATAATATAGGTGTTCTCTCCTGCGGGCTTGTTGGCGTAACAACTAACACCTCTGGAGTAGAAGTTGTTATGAACAGCCTATGTACACTACGCAATGAGTGCTCTTCAAATTAGGAGGGGAAGCTCCCTTGTTGTGCTTTGACAAAAATACTTGCAAAGGAAAATAAGCTAAACTATCTTTTGTCTTTTTTGTTTCATTTGTAGAGGCACAAAGATACTCTTGAAAGAACCTATCGTTGCAGCTGAGTTTTTTTGGTTTTGCAGATCTACTAACTACAACTTAAATTTAATCTATCCAATCTCCTCAGGAAAACAGAGCAAGAGGAAACGGAGCAAGGTTTGACTAACTGACGATAAACGGGTTTAGATTCTCTACTTGAGGGCAAGGTGGCGCAACTATCATCTCAATCTAAACCAGCTTATTGAGCACAAAACAGATTTAAGAATTTACCAAGACGATCTTATGGAACCCTGTGTGGCATAACACTTGATCGAAATAGCAAAGTCTTCACAAAACAGCCTTTATCATCACAATCTCACGAAACCCTATGTGGCATAACTTTTGATTATATTGATAAAGATTCACAAAACAGATTTATCACTGTAATTTCTCGAAACCCTATGTGGCATAACGATTGATCACAATGGTAAATAGACACAAAACAGATTTATCACCTCAATCTCTTGAAACCCTATGTGGCATAACAATTGATCTTAATGATAAAGATGTTCAAACAGATTTATCTAAACTAAGGAAAGAATTCACCACTACAATCTCTTGAACCCCTATGTGGCATAACAATTAATTGCAATAGTGAAGACACATGAACAAATACCAAAAGAGTAATATTGAGGGCAAGGTAGGCGCAGCATATATTTCTCTCTCAAGCAAAAGTTATTTACAAATTACAAAGTCGGATGATATACATCAAGGTGTAGGGAACCCTAAAATCACCTTTGAGTCATCTACGCTTCTTGGGTAATGCATGCAAGATTTGCTGCCAAACCCTAATGAAGTAAACTATACGAACGGAAGCCGCAGCCTACCGGGCCAACCGAAACATCTAATCTAAAATGGACACCAGCGGTAGCATGTACGTCCTTATTGAAAGCAAGTTAACTGGAAGACTACCATCAGTTAACGAAAAACCCTAAAAAGAAACTCCAAGTAAATAAAGCAAATCTCAGAATAGGTATGCATGTGATGACAACATCAAGTTAACTTGAAAGGGTAACACCAAGTTCAACTCGTGTGTGTAATGTCTATCTTGAGAGGTGGGAACTGAAGTTTACTGGTCGTGATCTCGAGCAATCAATCCCTCAACGAGATTGTTGACTGTATCACTATCTGGAGCTATGAGACTCTGTCGGAGAATGCTATGTCGATGTAGCATATCCTCACCAGCTGTGATCTGAGACTGAAGTTCGCCCCTACTCCTCGTTGCCTCATCGAACAATGCTGACATGACTGTAAGCTGAGTAATCTTACAGCCAACGGTCTCCAATCGAAAATGGTATGAATGAGTGCCTCGAGCTCGATTGAACATCGGTAAGCTCCACGAGGCACCACCCTCGACCGATAATCTACATGCAAGCGACACTCAAAGTCCTCACAAACCGGAGTGCACTAGTGACGGTTTTCTACTCTCACCAACTCTCTCGATGCTAAATCGCCCTCTATCTTTACTCCCCGAAAACCACTGTAAGTCTTCTAAGAGTAGATAGCCTTCTGCTCTTCTCCTCAGATCCGTGGATCAGATTTCATAAGCCACACTCAAGTAAGCAACCATAATCTCATCTCGGGGTTTGTTAATCGCCATGTCTTGCTCCTCATCTTGGAGACGTAGACGAAGCTCTCGTGCATTGTACCGCAATTGATATAACTCTGCAAGCACAGAGTAGCCTCTAGCATCGAACTCCTCCCATTCCTCCAAATGCTTGCCATATGTAACCAAGTGATTGAGTTGACTTTGCTCTGCTGGAGGTTCAAGCATCGGTGGGAGTGTACTAATGGCATCGGGTCTATGCACAAGGCTAGAAATATACTGACGAAGCTGTCTGATTTCAGCCTTGAGGGCTGCCTTATCCTCTCCGTCCTTCAGTATTCTATCCCTGGCACTGTCTGTAGCAACTTGTAGAAGATCAACCTGAGTCTGGCGTGTGCTGCGACCAAGGTTGACTGTGATAACTTCAAAATCCTGAGATTCTAACTCAGCCAAGTCCTTACCCTGTGGAGGTACGGCAGTTTCAATGACAATCTCCATATCAGTGTTTCTCTCTACGTGAACCATGTTCTTAACTCTCTTGTCCGGCGCATCCTGGTAAATGTCGTCAAAATCAGAATGATTAAGAACATAAGATGGCTGCCTCCTCTTCCTTCCTAGCTGAGCTTCGATCCAAGATTGGTCTCGGCTAATGCTACTAGAAGGGTCTGCACTAGCGACAGGAGGTACTGATGAGAGTGAGTGTGTAGAAGACCCACTGCGAGGTGGAGAGTCTAAATCCAATTCGATGTGAATTGGGACTGGTGAAGGCTCTGAAACTGGTGTAGGAACTTGAGGCTGAACCTCAGGTACTGGCGGGCTCTGAACTGACCTCTGAACTGATTCTGTGATAGGATATCTGTCAGGCTCCGTATGTGTAACAGTGGCAAGCGCCTTGCCCTTTGAATTGTTTGGCGCTTGTACTTTCTTGGGAGGATTACTCTTCTTTTTGTTAGGTTTTGACGAGGAAGGTAACGAAGGATTCACCACTACTGGCGGCTCTGCTCTGGGAACACTTACCCTCCTTGTCTTCTTGCTGTCGAGGTAAAGTATACTGTTTTGAATAACTCTACTTGACCTCTCTTTGACCGTTGCATATTCCTTGGCGTACCAATCTACTGCTGGCAATGGTTGTGTATCGACCTGCTCTCTGAAAAACTGAGGAAGAACTTCTCCCTCGTCATCTGATAAACCTCCCACATCCTCTGATAAGAAAACAAAAATCTGTGAGAGAGAGAAACGGCCGTAACTGCGTCTGCGAACCTCGAAGTCATCTGCGCAATTTGCCCAGTAATCCTCCATAGAAGGCTCGTGATATGTGCCTC
>VDFB02130067.1:171924-223259 GCA_007258455.2 Sequoia sempervirens | reverse complement strand
TCTCAACCAACCTGCGGAAATCATGAGTAAGGGCGGTTTTAGTCGTATTATTTGAGTAGAACTACATTTTGAAAAATTAACTATTATTTGTAGACGACTATATTAAACCAAGATTTAGGAAAGCTAAAATAACTACTTGAGTTAAAAATAGCCTTTCGAAGAATTATTTTCAGCGAAAAATCCGAGATATGGGTTTTGTCCAGAAAAGGATTCTAAGACAACCCAAAATGTCAGATTTGCGAAAATTCAACTTCTACTCGATTGTACAAAGATTTTTCACTTGAGAAAATTAGCAATTCGAGAACGAATGTTCTGAAGCTGAAAATTCATGAAAAATCAAACGCACGTTTCTAACTCGAGGAAATTATATAAGAATGATCCAGATACTGAGACTTGCCAAATTCGCCAATTTTAGGAACATGCACAATGTATTTTGTGAGAAATCTGTGATTGAAAGGATGAAAAAGACGTTTTTATTATGTCTTCTTCTTGTGAAAATCGCCCAAGATTTCTTCAGATTGCTGATATTTGTGAACTTGAATCTGCAAAAAGATATGTTAGGAAAAATCGCCTCTGTGAATTGATGTAGATTTTGCCTTGAACTGGAAGAATTCGCCTTGTTTTGAAAACCACGAATTTTCTTCTTGAAATTTGCGCCTTTGGTTATGAAGAAATTCAAATTTCCTCTGAAGAAAATACGAATTTTGTTGAATTTGAGGATTCGCCTTTGAGGAATAAAAATCCGCCTTTGAATATGAAATCCGCCTTTGAATCTCTGGAGAACTTGCGAATTTTATTGATTTTATGAAAACGCCTTTGAGGAATTTGCGAATTGTTTTGGATGAATTTGCTTTGAAGATATGCGCCTTCTCTTCTGAAGAAATTCGAATTTTATCTTTGAAGTTGCTTTGAAATTAATAAACTTCGATTTCCCTTTGAAGATAATGAATTTGCCTTTGAAAAATACGAATTCCACTCAAGATTGGATTTGCTCTTAATGAAATACGAATTTCCTTTGAAAGCTTGTGAATAACAATGAAGATTGCGCCATGTTAAATAAGAAGAAATTCGCACCAATTTGATAACTGCAAGAACTCAAAACCCTAACAAGAATAGAAGTCCTCTGATTGGCTGCCTTTCAGTTCTACTGCCACTGTCTGGAAGTTCAAAATTGAAAATAATAATAAAATATTTATTATCATGCAAGGGCGCCAAAAATAGAAAATCGCCATTTATAAACAGGTATATTTTGAACTTCAGTTGACAATTTTGTTGAAGCTGTGAGATTCATCGTCAGACTTCAACGATTCCGAAAAGTCATCTTTTGAGCATATAGGCGTCCATTTGCTCAAGATACTTCACTTTTTATTAACTCCCTATTTAATAGCTGACAACACTGTCACGACTGGCCAACTTCGACACTGATTTCCGGATGACCGGGTGATCTTGAAACCCAGTCCCGAAGGAGTGCATCGAAGAAAGCCCTGCGAACAAGGAAGAAATGTCTGCTGGGAGACACTACTGCAAAATCCATCATTTAACCCCTTGAAAAATTAGGCGCCCCTGATTAAATTGCTTTTACGGGTTCCAGACTTGGCCATTTCTCAAACTGCCATTTGACACTTCAAACGGCTGCTGACGGTGAACGGTGAACCCTGCTGACAAGCAACGAAGCTCACTGCGTGCCTGGAGACATTCTGCATCCAACGACTGTATACACGACACCTGAAAGCTGTGTTAAGGGCCTCAAAAGTAAAAGCGCCCTTGGCTCTTGGTTGCACTGGTGTCATTTTGATGAAAGTTGAACTTTCATCCAAGTACCACACTTTGACCTCTGATATCTGGAGCTGAGATGACCCGATTTAGGCACTATCTGTTTAAACGGACAGCCAGAAGGGCCCACAAGAGAAGTCTCTGGAAGTGACGAAGCAAAAAAAACTGCTTCTAAGACCTCAAAAACTCCATAGGCATTTTATTTAAAATTACCGCTCTTAATTTAACCATTTTCCTGATACCGCTTGCGTGATTACACCAAAGACCTCGAGAGACGTGACGAAATAATCGCCAACTCAAGGTCGACTTCGGCCAAAGCTCACGGACAGAGTTAAATGACACGCTCAATACCCGCAAAAGACTAACGTGAACGCCTGTCCGGATGCGCCTAAGTGCCAGCGCCAGACCGTAAAATACATTGAAAATCATTTGTTGGTCCGCCTGAAATTACGTTTGGTAGAATCACACACGATCACCTGGAACGTCGGATCGACAAGCAGATGTGCACTGAGCTAGGCTAGTATTAATGATGTTCGGAAACTCGTCTCCAAATTTCGCCCCGGAAAGTCCGCCCACGCCCGCCGCACTTTTGCACGGGAATAAACGGAGAAGCTCAGAAACGTGAAAACTCCATTTTAAGCTGATCTTCGGATGACTGCCACCGGAGTTCTGAAACTTGAATGACTGTGCTTGATATCTCGTTGGATGAGCAGGCTAATCGTGAACCAATTGACTGTATCCGCCATCGAAACTGTCGAGATTTACACCCTCCTTAAGATGGGTGCCCTTAGACTAGAGGCGCGCTTTTGCCTAAAAAGGACAAATTTCTCACATCTGGAAATTTAGGGATTTCAACTTCTGTCGCTGATTTCCGGAGCTGTGAGTTTCGGAATACCTCGCTGGATAGCTCGACAGATAGCCAAACTAATTCTGAAGAGACTGACTAGATGCTTGAGCATTTTAGACAAGATCTTGACCTTCATCAAGCTGGGCGCCCTTGGGCTATACTTGCACTTTCTGACTTTTTCTTTGAAAAATCTTCATAAATTAATCATTAAAAACTCCGTCTCGATCACTGAAATGACCGTGTGCATTGTGAAATGCCGTTGTGAGATGCTCCTCCATCGTGAATACTCCATTCTGAGTCTTTGCTTTAGGTTCTGTTCAATAAAACTGACTTTGACTGACAAACTATTGACAAAAACTCCATGCTTGATATTGCCCAAAACTGTGTTTTACAACATTTTAACAAGATTTAGACTTTTAAATACAAAATGCCTTGATGAAGCAAAAAATTTGGTTTGGGTACAACAGGGCTCGTGAATCTTGAAAGGTCTTAGCCACAAGGAATCAAATTTATCGTGCATTCCCTTGGGCTCATGTCTCTTATCCCATAAGAGGACTTGATCTCCAACCTCGAAATCCCGTTGGCGAGCTTTCTTGTCAAAAATTTTCTTCACTCGCTCCTGGTGCTGAGTGATTCTATCTACTACTTCACCCTTTCTTCTTGAAGCTTTGTTAGGTACAGAATGCGCTTCTGAATAGAATCCGTGAATTCTCCATCTTCTACTGCGGTTGCCAGCTGCAAGGCGGACAACTCCAACGTGATAGGTATCATTGCTTCTGTACCATAAAGGAGGATAAAGGGTGAGGTACCAATGGCTCTCTTTGGAGTAATTCTATCGGCCCAAAGAGCATCATAAAGTTTCTTGTGCCAAGTTCGTTGACTGGAATCAACCAACTTGCAAATGATTGTGACAATGTTCTTGTTCGATGATTCAGCTTGTACATTACCCTGCGGGTAATAATCTGATGAATGAGATAAAGTAATACTGTGATCAAAACAAAACTCCATTAGCTCCTTGGATGAGAAACACGTTGCATTATCTGTCACAATTTTGCGAGGCACTCTGAAGTGTGTGACAATGTTTTCCTTCAAGAACTCACACACGACCTCGGACGTAGCTCGCTTGGTGGGGATGGCCTCAACCCATTTAATGAAATAATCAGTAGTTGTAAGGACGAAAATATGCCCCTTACTGGATCGTGGGTTGATGGGACCAATAAAATCTAAACCCCATTGCTGGAATGGAGCGTCTATAACAACTGGCCTGAGAGGAGCGGCTGCTATCTTCGCCTTGCCAACAAATTGTTGACATAACTGACATTTATGTACCCACTCATATGCATCGCGGAACATAGTCGGCCAAAAGAACTGTGCCCGCAAGATTTTAAAAGCTGTCACCTTTGAAGAAAAGTGACCACCGCATGCTTGATTGTGAAAAGCTTCCAGCAAACGCCGTTGTTGATATTTGGTAACACACAACAAGAATGTTCCGTCAAGCCCCCGCTGGTACAAAATGTTGTTGAAGATTACATAATTCTGTGCTTTCAGCTTTAGCGTTCTCTTTTGTTGCTTGGTCAGGTGATTTGGACAATCACCGTATGTTAGGTAATACCATATCTCAATGAACCATTCCCCCGAAGATTCAATCAGTAAGACCATAGGAAGATCCTCCTTAACTTCAGGTTCAATCTCAGGTATACCTTTGGCTTGAAGCTTCTTATCTCCATCTCCTGCTATCAACTGACAAAGACCTCTCCCGCGGACGAGTTTGGTCGACTTGATCTCCAAGTCATACTCTTGCACTTTCGCGACCCAGTTTCCTCTCTTCGAGCCCATCTCTTGTTGAGTTAGCACGCTTTTCACTGCTGGATCTGTGACATATACAATGGTGTGAGAATTCAAAATATAAAATCTGAAATTCTTTACAGCTCGGACCACTGCATAGCCATTCGTTTCAATTTGAGAGTATCTTGATTCACTGTCCTTAAAACTGCAGCTCATAAAAGCTATTAGAGATTCAGTTTCTTCATTTAACTTTTGTGTCAGAATGGCAGACAGAGTATGCTCTGATGCATAACAATAAAGGATTTCAGAGGGTTAAGTCAACCGGGCTTACTACACCCCACGTGGCAGACACGCGGGCATCCAACATGGGGTGGTGTGCTTAGTGGATAAACTTGTATTTGCCTTCCCTATCCATGCTGCCTTATCCATCCTTCTTATGATTGATACTCCTTTAATCCATCTCAACAACCAACCCATTTAGAGATTGGAGGGAAAGTCACAATGGAGTGGTCGTAGATTCTCCTATCTAAGCGCATGGGTGGATATTCACCCCCTTAGCCCACAAGTGGTAGACACGTGGGCATCCAACATGGGGTGGCATACTTAGAAGGAAATCTAGTATCTGCTCCCCCTTCTTTTATTTACCCACTCCTCCACATGGTTGCTTATTGGGAATGAGCAATTTAATGACTAATAGGAATCTAGTTTGACCAATAATTAGATGAATAAAAATATCTAGATTCATAAGAGATTAAACATTAATAAACATATCATCATTCATAATAATCATAATAGTGCATACCACAATACTTGCTAAAATATAAGACTTCTATATTCTACGATGCAAATATATTAACAAATGCTGACTTCTGCCTTTGTCTGTTGAATGCAGATAATTATGTTTGATCTGCTCCAATTGCTTTGCTGTTCGATTTTTAATATTCAGAAGATACTGCTTATACATTTAATTGCATACCAGTTATACCACTGGCTACGGTTTTCCTGAGTGCAGATATTTATTTCTGATCTCTGATATGATTCCCTCCCTTCTCTCCTTTTGAACAGTTCCCCCCTTTATATCTTCCACGATAGGGGGAAAAGACATAGCTGTTCCCCATTCCTTTCCCTTGGTAAGGGACACGTCTTTCTACACTTGATCGCTGCCTCAGACTTCTGTTAATAATTAATTAATTAATTATTAATTATAAATTTCTGTCTCTACCTTTGACTAGTAGTTAATCGATTAATTGATTCTTGCCTAATGGTGGTCTTATTATTACTTGCTTGCTATTTTAATTAGAGGCTGCGATGGGGTTCTAAAATGTGACAGGGTGTGACAATCCTAGCAGTGCCTTTTAGTTTTTGTCTTTTAGTGTCTACCTTCATTTTTGTCTTCTAGTGGCTGCTTTTTAGATTTTGTCTTCTAGCGCTCAGTACAGGAGAATAAAACGGGTTATCACAAACTTGATACAAAGCTGAGACTATAACTGTAAGGCTTTTATCACTTATGCTTATCTATATAGAGCTCTTCTGTGGCAAGCCTTAATTACTTGGTGTATCCTACCAACAATAGTTAAACAAATACCATACAAGTTATGTTATTGTAGTGTTACAGAGCTGCTTTCTTTGCTACAGTTGAGCAATAATTGAAAGCTAAAAGGGTTGCTATGTAATGTCCCCATTTTCGTGAGCAACAACTTGTAGAGGATTTAGCCTATTCTTGACTCTCGTAGGCTAAGGAGCTTGGTTAGAGGGTCTACTTCAGGCAGTGGTTGGTTTCCATCTTTCCTGGATTCAGTTGATTTGAAGAAATAAGGAGTTTTGTTGAGTTATAATGTTTAATTATTATTAAAGGTAACTTTAATAATAATAATTATTTTATTATTTTATATTTGCACTTTATATTATAAAGTGATATTTTAATATTTGTAAAGTGGAAATAATGATACATTATTTTAAAAGATTATTCAAGAAGCTTCTAGGAGGAGGCCAACCTCTTAGTGAAAAAAAGAATAAATAGGTGAGGCCAGCCATTGTTTCATCATTCAGGAATTGATGTTTGTTTGATGTGATTATTTGGTGGAGAAGCCAGCTAGGGTTTTAGCCATTGGAGGACATTTGGGGACGAAAACCCTCTTTGGTTACGCAATTTTGAGGCTGGGAGATATCAGCTGAATTATTGCTGATTGTGGGTTTTACTTCAGAAGTCCAATCTTGTGCTTCATTGTGGAAATTATTTGAGTACAATAGCTGATGTATTATTGTACTTATTTTGAGTAAAGTATTTGACTTGCAACAGCTGATGTATTGTTGCATTTGATTGAGAAGTTACTTCAGCAGCTGATGTATTACTGAGATTGATTATTTTATTGAGCAAAATTTGTGGCCTAAGGCCAATTTTGCTTGGAGTCGATTTGAAGTAGCTTTGGTGTTATTCGATTGAAGAATAAATAAGATTTGTGTCTTTTGCATTCTCAGACTTTTGTCGTCAGACTTCATACCAGCCATCGACTTCTTCATTGGAGGCATAATAGGCATCGATTTTCATCCTAGCATTGTGACGTTTCTTTGTGGAGGGTTGTTTGAAGTTTCATTGGGCTTTTGGGGCGCTACCATTATTTACCAGACATATCAGCATATAGAGAGAATCACGATTTTATATATTGCAGCCTTAACTAGCCACGATTTGGCCATCTATCATTGGCGCACCATATTAGGGGCTGTGGAGATTATTGCTGTTGCACATTGGAGGTTTATAGACCTGATTATTATTTTATATCAGCATTCTTATACAAACAGGGGCGGCACCTTTGGAGTATCGACTTGAGCTTAGGAAGTCATATTGGTGATTGATATTGCTTGCTTCTTCATCCCTTGATCCAGGCGACTTCTTAAATCAGGTTCTCATAATCTTTTCTAGCATATACTTTGCATACCTAGATGTCATGCTATGACTGTGATTTGTACTCAGAAAATCCATAGTCAATAATTTGTTGTAATGCCAAGAGTCTTGGCCATTTGAGAACATCATTGTAGTACTCTATTTGATAGTAATAAAGGAGAGATTAGTTGCTGGTCTGAGATTAAGAATATTGCATTTGAGTTGTCATTGATAGTATGCATGGCAAATGTTTGACTAAATGTCTACTTGCTGTAGTTGCACTTTGCACTATTAGATTTTCATGTTATTGCATTTGAAAAGCCAAAAGAAAGTTCACATTGCATTTAAATCTGATTGTAAACATTGTAGTAGTTTTTTTTCAAGTATTCTATTATCTTGGTATTCATTCCTTTCAAGCAACATCAACTGAAAAATACCATATCAGCAAACACAAACATTCCACACCAACTGTTTGACAAAATCCCAAGGCAGCAAAAGAAGATTTTTTGAGTCAGCTTGGGCTAGGCTCATTACATGCTACCTTAAATTGACTATCTTTATTTTATGTATTTTGAACTTATACAAATTATCTACGTTCTTGTCATATCATATTTCTGCTATGTTTATTTCAGCTAAACAAGTTTGTTTGTATTGTTTTATGGCTTATGAAACTATCAGGTTGGACACTGCGTGGCAAGACACGCAGCTGAAGGACTGACAAGTCATTTGTGGTTTACAATTATACAATTGATTATTCTACAGTTTATTGGAATGCCAGATGTTGTGAATATAATGTCAACCCTACTTTTGAGGCTTCCCTTTTCAAGAAGGTATGGAGAAATTTGCCAAGTTGAGAGAAGTTAGTAAAATAAGAGGTTTATTTTCTTTCCTTTATTTGCATTGTTTATAAACACAGCACCAAATTTTTCATTATTGGAATGAAACATGTGCTTTTGAGGTTGAATTTATTGCTCAGCTATCGTAGAGGTTTATTTAATTAATATAAAGCTGAATTTCACATCTGGGATATTAGTTTAGTAAATTGGGATGATATCGTTCTAAAATTGAGTCTTGGTGTGGTTATCAAAGTGCACATGCAGAGCTATTTCAGCCCTTTTTCTTGACAATGCATGTTTTGTGCCATTGACTTTACATTAAGAGATTGGCATCTCTTGTCTTTTGTAAAGGAAAAAAACACTAATCAGAAGTTGTGCCTTGTTCTGATGTCCTATGCCAGCTAATAGTAGAATCCTAAGTAGCAAAGTTAGAAAATTTGGTATCGGTGCGGACTTGGCAGCCCAAAATAGGACTCGGACTCAAGACTCGGCAAAAAACTTGGCTAGGACTCGGCAAAGAAGAAAACTGTAGTTTTACAAAAAAATAAATAAATTAATGCAGTTAGAGAACATAAGAGACTAATTTGATTATCAATTTCTCATAATTCAAATATTACACATGTTATATGATCTTCAAACACTCAATATTTGAAACTTCATCATTCATACTCATAGTTTCAAATTTTCAAATGAAAAAAAAAAAACAAAAACAAGTTTTGAACATTCATACTCATTATTTCCAAGCGATGTCAAAAGTCCTAAGTTGGGAATCGCGAGTCTGATTCTAGGACTCGCACGAGTCACTCGCCAGGACTCGGGAGTCCTAGCCTAGACTCTCCAGGACTCAGCTTGGGAGTCCTTGGTGAGTTGACTTGGTGAGCCCTAGGACTCAGGAGTCCCAAGAGTCTTTTCTAGGACTCAGAGAGTCCTCAAACTATGCTAAGTAGTAGTGTGACCGAACCATACATTTTGTTTTTGGTAGATTAGTGAGGGTTCTATTGGGGTCCCTTTCCAAGATAAGCTAGGATTTCTGCAAATCTCAGATCGCCAATGTTATTGAGAGCTGCTCCTCGGTGCTGGTTGCTGCTTATTTGGCTGAGGCTTCAAAGTCTGGTTCTGAAGAAGTTGGCCTTCATAATTTGGATCCTTTGCCTGAGCTAGGCAAGGATGGAAAACTCCAATCCAAGTTTCTTTCCCTTGGAGATATTCTGATTAGAGTGGTTGAAAGTTATCCTGACTTGGTCCTTGAAGGCCGCCTTGAGCAACTTTCTGGGAGTAGGAAGACAAATCTTTGGTTTACAACTTTTTGGGTAAAAGAACATTGATTCAAGAGATCTACAATTGGATGGAAATTACCTGGGGCATTATTGGCTGTTCAACTTTGGCATTGTTATGGAATTTGTGTGATAATGGCTCGTGAATTTTTGGTAGAATTGAATTGTATATTTGCCGTTGGAAACCTTTTATTTAATTTTTAGAAGGAAGTTATTCCCAAAGTCCCTCTTTGGATTTGATTTTATAGACTTTCTTTGTGGCCGAGGAATCCAGATATGGTCAAGTAGCTGGCTGGCACAATTGGAGTTTTTGTTAAATTTGAAAATGAGAAATTTCTGCACAATTTTGTGAGGGTTTGTGTGGTTGATATTTCTAAACCCTTAGATCACTCCATTCGGCTTGTATATGCATTTGGTTCCTAGATTTACTATGTGAATTTTGAAGGTCTTCCATTCAACTGTTTCTAGTGTAATCAGTTTGGGCACAAGTTATTGAGTTGCACCTCTCAACAGTTCTTTGGTTTTCCTTAGTCTCAGCCTTGATGTGGGATTAGAAAGGTAGGCTTAGAAAGTTTCATTTGGAAAAACCATTGTTGTTTCTTTGCCAAGAATCAATGTTCTCCTTGTGGCATGGATGAGGGCCTTTGACATGGTGGGAGTTCTTCATCTTTCGGAGGTTTTGCTTAGCTTGAAAAAGTCATCTTGACTGGTGGCTTAAGATGTTTTACTTGAGGAGGTTGAAGAAAAGCAAATTTTTGAAGATCACAAGATATAAAAGAAGAAATGGAGGCGGAGGATTGGGTAGCTTCTTTGAGATTTTAACAGTCTCTCACATGACTAGCTAGAAGGCTAAATCCAACTATGGAACTGCTACAAAGCGTGGAGTAGGGAGGTTGGAAGCTTGGGATTCAGTTGGTGATGGTTCTCAGTGGACTATGGAGGTTCTTTTGTGATTAGTTGTTGGTTAGAAAGTGTGGTGTTCTGAACATCGATATTAATCATTAGGTAGGCTGAATCCATTGCCAAGAGAATAATTTTGTCTAGCTTTTCTGCGATGTAACTCTTCCCTATTCTTCTTTTCATATGGGTTTAAGATTCATCTTTGAAATTCAAATCTATCATTCTTGTGGCTGATGTGAGATCCAGTAAACTATTGTAGAGTGGGAAAATGGAATCATACCTTTGAGGATTCCATGGATTTCTTTCTTGGTTTGTTTGCAAAAGTGTGTTATTTATTTCCACATGTACTATTGCGTTTGATATTTGACATGTTTTCTGATTTGGCTGTTTTTGTACTAGAATCATAGCAATTATTTTCTTTTTGAGTTTTCTTTGGAATGGGTGTTGCTTAGTGGGGGTGCCTATCTCCCTCATGTTCTAATATAACACTACCATTATTCTATGAGATTTGGATCTATGATGTCCATCCTTGTCCTCTTTTGAAGTTGTTGCCTTTAGTGTATAGATCTGTATTGCTTCTATTTTGCTTGTCATAGCTTTCTATGGCTCTTGTAGTATTAGATACATTGTAGATTTCTTTCTTTGTTTTGTATTGCTAGGTACTTGTCCCTTTAAGGTTGGTTTTTAGTATGTAATTATGGCTATATTAATTTTTTAGTTTAGTAGACTCCTTTTTTGGCTTTTGGGATTTGTTTGAGCTCTAAGAGTATATTCTTTGCCTTCTTTAGACTTTGGATCTTGCTACTGTTGGAATTTAGTGTCATTGTTTTCCTTGTTTCAAATTGCATTTTCTGTTGGTCAATTTCATTGGGATCTTCCCTATATATAAATGTTGCATTTTATTATTTATGCATTTAGTTTATTTTCCTTGCATTTTTAAGCATCTTAGAATAAATTTACCTAGGTAGGTATCTATGTCGGGAGGTAACATCTTACTTTTAGTAAAGTGGTTGAGTGCATTTCCCCATGATTGGTTGTCATCCTCATCCACGGGTAGAAAGTTGTCTCACCATTTAGTAGCATATTCTATAAATGCTACCCTTTTGCTCTCATTTGGGCATCTTTCTTTGCATTGTATTGTATCTTCATTCTATTGGAATAGCCATTGTGTGTTGCATCCATTTGAAGACCTAGGGGCTTCAAGAATAGCATTGGCAAGTTCATTTGGGCGTATGATGGAGCAAATTTGAGCTCACTGTTGTGTTGAGAGGGTCACATATAGTCAGTTTTCACATTTGTTTTGACCTTACCATCATGTCTAGAGTGCTTGAAAAGATAAGGATTGCTTGCCAAATCATCCATTTTGGACAATTTCGCCTAGATCTCTATTTTTTCCCTCCCCACTTTGTTGTATCCTACCATACGGTTTGTACTTTAAATGTGAAGGATGTAATAGTTTATAGGTCAAAGAGGGTCATGATCGTTCACTTCTAAATGAAGATTGTTCTTCAACAACTTTAATAGAGCTTGAAGAAATATTTTCAGCTTCAAAAAAAATAACCACTACAAATGATGCCTGATCTAGAGGGTAACCACATCAACAACAATTGCCCACCTCCATTATTACCACGGGGAAATTAGATTGGTTTGTTGGCATGTGCAGAACATCAAATTTAGAGAGATTCAATCAGGCCATTAATACAAACATCGGCTGATCCTTTATTGTTAGGAATTGGTGTATGTCATAGTATAGTTAGTGGGTTAAAATAAATAATAAATGTTATTTAAATAAAACAACATTACAAATGTTAGTAGCGCTAATAGGTGTTTTTATTGAGAGGTTTCCCCTAGGGAGTTAATTGGTTTAATTTTTATGGGAACAAATGGCTTTATAAGCCAATGCATGTAATCATCTCAAGAGTGTGTAACGGTGACCGATTAAAATCACTTTTGAGTGTAATCTCAAACCATTTCAATATTGTATCGGAGTAGGTTTCCTTTGATACCTCTCGGAAAATTTAGCCTTGGTCATAACAAGACCAAGTAGTGCAGATTGTTGGCTTTTCAATTTGCACCTCTGAAGTGCGTATTGGAAATGGACAGCTATGCACTGATAAACTGCTTTTCAAATTAGGACGGAAAGCTCCCTCTTTGCTGATTTTGCGTAAAAGGAAATGTAAACTAAATTCCTATCTTTTTAACTCAGCTGAGAGCACACGGTTTATAAAACTTTTTAGCATAGTAGATGAGGTTTTCTCTGGTTTCATATTCTCAACTACAACTAAGCCTAAATTTATAACGCTTCTATCTCAGGTAAATTCAGAGTGAGAGGATTTAGAAGTAACGGGGAGTGATTTGGGTACTTAGACAAACTAGTTCTGAGAACGCATCCGAAGGCTCATTGCTCTTTTAGATGTATGCTGAAATAGAGTTCATGAAAGTAAAAAATCAAACGATAATCTAGATCTCAGGATTCCCTCAAAGGCACATTGCTCTTTTCGAGGTGTAGGATGAATTCAAGATTATAAGGACAAAACAACAAATGATAAACTAAAACTCCAAATTCCCTCGAAGGCTCATTGCTCTTTTCGTGGTGTAGATTGAAATAAAGATTATAAGGAACATATATTGAAAGATCTTGAAACTTTGGATCAAAGGCTCACTACTCTTTTTATTTATTTTCTCAAACTCAATCAAAGATTACACATTTGGGACAGCAAATGGCATGAAAGAGGACAATCATACAAGATACAACCAACCAAATAACACTTGACAAAGATTGAACACAAGTACATGAACAAAAAGAAAACAAGCAAACTAGCTTAGCCTTTTGTTATCACAAGTATGGTTCAAGAACATATACTAAGTAACAAAGTCGAAGGTTCTCAAGCTCAGTGTTTTGTTACAATGAAGTACAGTTAAAAAATAATGAGCAAAGGTTGCTCTTATTTATAGATACTCAAAAGAGTAGGCCACCCTAAAATCTCCTTGAGTTAACATTTAGTTCTTGCCAACCAACAAGATTTATTCCTATGTCTGAACAAATGTAACTAACAATTAACCGGAAAGACTACTTTAGTTAAATGATTCTAAAACTAAATAGAACTCCACTGTACATAGGTGTCTCCAAAAATAGACATGCATGAAAGGTGGGACGAGTTAACCTGGAAAAGGCATCAAGTTAACTGTTGTGTTTAATTCTATCTTTGGAAAGGTGGGACATTCTAACTGATAGTTCACACTTAAGCAATTTGAGTAACTAACTCCTCTAACTAGTTGTTAACTATTTTCGCATCTGGATAACTGATACTTTTGAGAATGATGTCATGTCTTTGCAGCATCTCCTCACCACTTGCAATCTGATCTTGAAATTCACTCCTCTTTATTGCTGCGTCATCAAGCTTCGCTAACATGGCTGCAACTTGACTCAACTTGCAATCAACAGGGTCACCACAAAAATTACTACGGATGAGGTCCTAAAACTGCGTCTACACTTCAGCGAGCTCAATGTACTCAGCATCTTCATGCTGTTACTGGCAAGGGATAGATGTCACCAATGTTCTTACGAACCCGATAGCATTTGCCACCTTTTGTCTGCACTCAGTCAATTCTACAGAGATTGTCTCGTAAGCTTTTACCTTGTAGACAAGTTCTCTCCAAGTAAAAAGCTTTTCTTTGTTTTCGCTGTAGTGACTGTATCATATGCCATCCTTAAGTTTGAGATGGTGATCTCATCTCAAGGCCTCCTCTCTGCTATGCTCTGCTTTGATTCCTGGATCTCTACGCGAAGGTCATGGGCATTGTACCTTTGTTGGTACAACTCTGCAAGTATAAACCATCCCCTGGTGATGAACTCTTCCACTTGATCTCTCAGGTGTTTTCCATATATAACCAACTGACTTAGCTGATTTTGTCCTATAGGTAACTCCAACATTTGTGGAAGCAAAGTGGTGACGTTTGAAGTCCCATGAATGAGGTTGGAGATGTATTGTTGTAGCTACTGGTTTTCAGCCTTGAGGGCTGCCTTATCTTCACCATCCTTTACCACTCTTTCCTTTATGCTTACTGATGCAACCTCAAAGAGATCTACCTTAGCCTGGTGTGTGCTTTTACCAAGGTTGACATTCAACAAAGTGAAGTCGTCAACCTCTACTTCATCCGCATTGTTGTCCTTAGGTGGTGCCGTGTTCTCAATGACAATCTCGTTGTTGGTGTTCTTTTCCACATGAACTTGTTTTTTGAGCTTCTTCTCTGACCTGTCTTGGTAGACATTGTCGAATTTTGCAAAGTTCAACTAGTAGGACAACTTTCTCCTCTTCCTATCGAAGAGATTCTCAAGCTAAGAAGAGTCTCGACTAACCTCGCTGGAAGGATTCGTGCTAGTCCCATGAACTCTTGACGAGTGAGAATGTGTTGAGATGTCACGTGACGACGAGTCTGGCTCTAGGTCGATGTGAATTGGAGACTGTTGCGGTGGTAACGGAATAGGAGGCTCTGCTTCCACTTCTGGCACTGTCTTAGCTGTGTATGCGGCTGTCTCCACATGTTGCTCTTGCTGATTTATGTCAGCAACTTGCATCTTTCCTCTCAAAGGCATGTGCTCCTTGTGATTCTTCGAACCCTCTCGAGGATTGCACATTGTTTTCTGATTGGGTTTCCACTTTGAAGTGGAAGGTAGTGGGGTGATAACCGGTGGCGGCTCTATAATTGGTGTGACTACCTTCCGTGTCCTCTTGCTGTCTAGAAAAAGCCTGCTATTCCCTATAACTCTGCTTGTCCTTTCCTCGACGAATATGCTTTCCTTGGTATACCAATCAACGGATCGGAGTGGCTGTGAGTCAATTTGATCTTTGAAGAATGTGGGAAGTATGACTTCCCCATCATCATCTGATAATCCTTCCACATCCTCTGACAAGAACTCAATGATCTGTGGAAGAGTGAACCTGCTGTAGTTGCGCTTGCACACTTCGAACTCATTTTCATAGCTAAACCAATAATCCTCCATGGAAGGTTTGTGTGAAGAATGGTGGCCAAGGCGAGCTGGAAAGTGACCCCAAGGATCATATGAGTGTCTTTCAATGAGAAACTTAAGATTAAGTTTTATCATCTCATTGCTCATAGCCTTGGCGTTAGCTGCTAATCTACACCTGTATATACCCATTATGAAAGGAAAGTTGGTAGCTGACTTACGTTTATTGCATAGAAAGGTATGGACTTCATGCAACTACCATAAGAACTCCATGAATATCACCTTATTCGATGGATAACAGAGTAACATGGTTGGATGACTTGAGTAACCATATACGCGAATGTAGGTAAAAGTGGGGAACTGGATGAACTAATCGGCCCAATCTACCATTTCCATTTTGGCTTCTGGTGAAATGCGTACATGTGACTCGTGATTAAGGATCCTCACTGTGTGCATCAGGAATTGGTCATTCACTCGCTTGAAGTGTCATTCTGACTGTGAGAACTCTAGCTATGAGAAATGTTCGTAAACTTTTTGCACGCCCAGAGTTCCAACAGTATTCAACCCTCTAAACTGGGCTTGAAACGGTATCAAATATACAAGGTATGAACACATATGGAATTCGTGGGCTTTGAAGAAATTGGTCATCTGTTTGTGGAGAATGTCACTAATCAAGGTAGGCCAGTTATAGTGTTCTTGGTTGTTGACAAGTTGAGACATGATGTAATACATCCATGGTTGAAACTTGTTTGCTTCTGCTTGACCGGTGACATGGTTGAGTAGAGTGATCATAATTGCATACTCATCTCTGAATTCTCCATGTCCCACGTTCTTTAGCAAGCTATTTCTTTTCTCTTTAAGCCACCTTTTTGCCATTCTATTCTGACATTTTTCTTTTGATGTGTTGAACATCCTTTCACACTCCTCCATTGATATGATCAAATTGTTTGCACAATGTGGAATAAGAAATCATCTCTCGATATCCTTTGGCTTGAGATTGCATATTACTCGTCCATCCATTGATTGAATTTTTGGTGCAGTAGGGTTGTAATGCTTTACACAAGCGATTACAAATTCGATGCTCTGCGCTGAGATGGGAAATGAGGCTGCCTCAAGCAACCAGGATTGCTCAATATTTTGCATTGTGATGCCATCTATGCCTTCCAACTTGTCCAAATCAACGAGGTGTGCTCGATGTAAATCGGTGTCAACCGTTTTCAGAAAGTTATGAAGCAAGACCGATTTGGTCTTGAATTCAACTTGTGAGAATTGCATTCTAAAAATCTCGAAGAATGTTGGGCACATGACACTATTTGAATAGCTTTTTCTGCAAAGGCGAAAAACAGCTTCATTGAGGGGCAATTTTTACGAAATTTTTTGAGACGTTTTTGTTAGGAATATCTTTTTAATGGACCCAAAACCTCAGATTTTCGAAAAAGTGACTTTTCCTTGGACATGCAACAACCCCTTGGAAGTAGAAGGTGCAAAAGCTATGTAGAAGTTGTAGAAGCTATTTTTCCTGGAAAATTGTGGCACATGGGTTTTGTAGGTGCCTCTATGCTAAGCAAACCTAGTTTGTCAATTTTTGAAAAAGGGAACTTTTTGTAGAAACCCTAAAAATTGGAAGCAGTGGGGCAACTTTTTTGGAAAATTTCAGCATGTGGGTATTGTGGTCAATCTTGTGTTGGATGAACCGAGAAGGCCAGATCTGTGAAAAAATGGAGTTTGTCCGAGCATGCAAGAAAACCTAAGACAAGAATAGAAGAAATTTGTGGGGAGAAGTTAGAAGTTATAAACTGCTGCCTTGGAAAACGACGCCTGGAGATGTGAATTCTAGAACATCCTTCTGCGTAACCTGAACTTGGAACTACGAAGAACACTGAAAATGGCCTTCATTTGATCCTTCAATGGCATTGTGGAGAAAATATGTGTTTTGCTCTTCAACCTGCAAAAAATAATGAAGGAAAGACGCCTTGATGCTTGATAAATATCAATTTGGAACAAAGCAATCAGTTTGGGCGCCGAAACCTTGATTGGGGAGTCAACTTGTGTGATTGATTGTTAACTGGAAGTTTTCCCACCAATTTTGGGATGCCTAGGCATGAGGAAGCCTTCAAAAATCGTATCTCAAGTCAAACTAGGCCTACTTTGACTTTAGGCGTCCAAGTTTCACCAGTGTTAGGATATTTTTGAAGATTTTCAACTTCTGCTATGATGAACTGCCTTTGTTTGAACCAAAATTCTGGATGTCTGATTGACCTGAGGCTTGGTTGATAGTTTCACTATGGAGTTGGATCAACTTTGAAGAGATGTTACTAGGAGCTGAAAACCCTGAAAATGCTTTCTACTGGCTTGAATTCTTGGGTGCTTTCTTGAGATTAGGTGCTTTTTCTTGCCAGTGTTAACCAATTTTTGGATGGTTGTCAATTTCTACAATTTTGACCTCTCGTGCTTTGATCTGCAGCTGTCGGTGATTGACGATTCCTGCAAGTTGGATGTTGAAACCATTGCGAAGGTGGAAGAATCCTTGAAAGGATGACTGGTTGTGCAAGCTTTGAAAATTGATTCAAAGGGTTCAAATTCCTAGGCGGCTCTGGTTTGTAGGGGCGCTTTTGTGCTTCTGAGACACAATCTTCACTTTGCAACCCTTGACAAAACGCTCCAGTTCGGTCCTTGTTGTTAGGAGTTTGACTACATTGATATATCTGCTGATGGGCCCGTTGCGAAGATTGATCAACTCTGAGGAGGTCCCCTTGGAAGTTGCGAAGCATGAAAGCTGTATCTGGTGCTCCAAAAAGTTGGGCGCCTTTTGCTAGAAGGGTGCATTTTCCTTTATGCTTAACCAAATTTTTTCATGTTTTTCAACTCGCCTTCACTTTCAGCGTTTATTGCTTGATCTTTGTTTACGAGCATTTGATAGGTCCCGTGAGTTGGCAGCTAGATTCATTGCAAAGTTGGAAGGATTTTGAGTAGATGTCTTGGAGAAGATGACTGCTAAAAATTTCATCTGGTTGCTCAATAGGCTCAGTTGCTTTGATGAACTTAAATCTATCCTCTGTTTCATGTGTTTGTTTGATCAATAGCTACTGCCATTTGGTAGGTCTCGTGGACTGGTGAACAAATTTGTTGCAAAGTTGGGCTGAATCTGGAAAGATCATTTGGAGATTGCCAATCCAAAAACTAACATCTAATTGCTTTCTTCTCTGGGCGCGCCTGGCTTATAGGGGTGCAGTTGTAGAAACCCTAGGTTTCCCCTATTTCTGTCTCTGACTGTTTTCCTGAAGTTTTGGTTTTTTGTGATTTTTTTGGGTTTTTGCATGAATATGGTAAAATGTGATTTTGCTAGAAATTTGAAATAAATTCAATAAAAATGCTAGAATGCCTTTACTGATAGAAAATACAAGTTCTAAAGATGGCGAATCCTTTATTGACCTTCTGAATGTAATACAAGAAAGATCTGATAACATGCAAAGTAAAAGGCAACGGTTTTTTATGAAAACCTGATTTTGATACAGCAATTAATGAATGTCCTTCTAGTGGTACGGCTGCAATGATTTCTCCTTTCTCCTCCTGTCTGGTAATCTCCAATGTCTTCTGGAACCCCAGCGCCCTCAATGAAGCAAACTGGAAGTCAAAAGGAAAGGCGTTTCTTTTGATTGGAGAAGTACGGCTCTGTCAAATGGTACGGCCTGGTACTGCTGGTACGGCCTGAGTACAGATTGCTGCAATGAATAAAAATGTACGGCCTCTTCAGGAGTCTCTGGATGTAAAGAATATGTGCGCCTAGTCTGCAAGATGACTTCTGGACAAAGAACTCTCTGAAAACCCTGAATATTTATTTCCTGTGAAGTTCAATGATTTCCTCTGGATGAAGAAACCTCTACTGGCAATAAATCAGGTGATATCTCACACCCTCTGAACTGCTTCCAATGGAGATGGCTCGTTCCCCAAGGAATTCGAACTTGAAACCCTAAAGCTTCTTGCTCAGATCAAAGTTGACCAATTTCAATTCTCAATAATCACATAATGGCACAATTCCCAAGGCAAAACCCTTTATCTCTTGAAAAGTGCGATTTCCTCAATAATAGGGTTTATTAAAATATTTGACTTTTAATTCTTTTATTATTTCAATAGTCTCAGCCAAAATTTAATAATAAAATATAATCATCAATTAGGCCCCTTCTGATGATGGCGACCCCCTCAAATAGAATCACTTAAGTTATAATTTAATATTATAACTTTATATTATAATCATCAATAATTAATATTTAATTAATACAATTAAATATTAATATCTCCCTCGTTATTCATCCGATGATTGATCCGTCTGAAACTGACGAACACTGAAGTGATCCTGAACACTGCCAAAGCCATATTGCTAAAAATAGCAGGGGTCCCATGCTGACTGCCAGAACTGCTAAAAATAGCAACTTCTGCAAGAAGTCTCCGATCGAGCCCAAACGAAAGCCCACTGATCAAACTCTGCCAACTGAAGCTGAGCCAAGCTCCAAAGTGACCCTCTATCCAGTATATCAGCCTACGAGGGTCGTATGATAGGCCAATCCTGTGCTCCGAGAGATGTCACTGAGAAGGGGACATGACAGCAGTTTCCTTGATAGACTGCCATTTTTGATGACTCTTGCTTTTAGCATCCGTTTGCCTCTGCCTTCATTTGCCAGTGTTTGATGAATCTGGTGAATTTGCTTGACGATCCGTCAGAAAGCTAGCTGAATTCTAAAGAAGATGACTGGTTTTGCAATTCTTTATAATTGCAGTTGGCCTCTTGAATTCATGGGCACCCCTGGCCAGCAGGGGTGATTTGGCTCCAGTTGGTAGCAACTTGTTGTACCCAAAATAAATTTTTGCTTCAATAAGGCATTTTGGTAAAAATGGTCTAAATCTTGTAAAATTGTTGTCAAAAGCCAATTTTAGGTTAAACAAAACATGGGCTTTTTGTGGGTTTATGTCAAGGAGGATACTTGCCAAAGTTAGAAATTTTGAAAATTAGGGTTTCAAACCCCTATTTTTAGGAAAACCTTAAAAAATAGGACCTTTCTAGAAATGACTCAAAATGATTTTAATAGGTCAAATTCACTTCACAATCACGCTGGTCAAGTTAGAATCACAAAAAAGTTAGTATTGCTCTGGTGGCTCTATTTCACTTTTTCAGGAGAAAAGATAGGACCTTTGAGGTCATCAATGGTAGATGACTAGTACTAGGTATCAAGATCATAGCTTCACATGTTGCACAAATGAGTCTATGGCGAAATATGCTCGAAAAGATGCTTCATGACAGAGGGGAATTTCAAAGGTTGAAAAATGCAAAAAATAAACAAAGTTGGAATGTTGGAAGCTTTGTAGATCTCATGAGCGCAATGGATGACGCAGATCACACACGCATAATGACAAATGCAGTCAACACATCAGCAACGATGATGCAATTGACAAACATGTGAATGACTGGTTTTGTTGTTACACATAGACAGTAAGCACGAATGACAGACAGTGATTGTGTTCAACACAATCAACGATACGGTGAATGCAAAGCGCGAGGAGGTCAAAATCATCAAGAAATGACCAACTCTAGAGCTAAAGCGCCCCTGTTGGGCAGGGGCACCCATGAATTCAAGAGGCTAATTGGAGTTGTTAAGAATTGCGAAACTGGTTGTCCTCTTTAGAATTTTGCTAGCTTTTCGACGCGTCATCAAGCAAGTTCACCAAATTCGTCAATCACCAGCAAATGGAGGTGGAGGTAGAAGATGTTGAAAGTTAAGAATGTCAAAAATGGCAGTCAAACAAGGGAAACTACACCCTTGTAGCCTAGGGGCGCCCAAGAATAAGATCATTTAGATGTCAGTTTTTGAGTTGGTTATCTCGAGGTGATCTTCCTGGCTTCAGCCCAGCTTCGCAACGAATCTGTTCACCAGTTCGGAGGACATGTCAAACGATAGTAGCTGTCGATCAAACAGGCATGTAAAACGAAGGACGAAATGAAAGTCAAAAGAGCAAATGTACCCTCCAGGCTAGGGGTGCTCAGCCTTTTGGTCAACTAGATGAGGTTTTCAGCAGCTGTCTTCTTCAAGAGATCTACTCAGAATCCTTCCAACTTCGCGGTGAATCCAGTTGCCATCTCTCAAGACCTGTCAAACGCTCGTGGACGAAAATCAAGTGCAAAATGTTGAAAGTTAAGGCAAGTTGATAAATGTAAAAAGTTGGCTATGTTAAGGAAAATGCACCCTTCTTGGAAACGACACCCAAATTTTTGGGACCTCAAATGCAACTTTCACCATTTACATATCCCAAAAAGTTCTTTTTATTGATCAGTCTTCGTGATGAATCCGTCAGCACGAATATCAAAGCAGTTAAATTCCCAACAACAAGAGTCGAGCTGGAGCATCCTATTGAAGGTTGCAAAGTGAAAATTACAGCTCAAAAGGTCAAATGCACCCATGCAGGCTAGGGGAGCCCAAACTTTTGAGCCCCCTTAATCAACTTTTAGAACTTGCAATACCAGTCATTCTTTCTGGAATTGAATTGGTTTTCCATTCCATATCTCACCATGTTCGCAGGATTCAATAGTCATCGGTGATTGCAGATCAAAGCACAGAGGGTCAAATTGGAGAAATTGAAAAACATCCAAGAAATTGACTAAGTCTGGGAAAAATGCACCATTATGGGAAAAGGCGCCCAAGAATTTGAACCATCAAATTCAATTATTAGGGTTTGCAACTTCCAAGAACATCTCGTTAGAGTTGAATCAACTCTGTAGTGAATTTGTTAGCTAGGTGTTGTACCCCAAATTATAATTTTCGCTACACTTAGGCATTTTGTAGAAATGGTTGAAAGTCTTGTAAAATTTTTCAAAAAGGTCAAAATTGGGGTTTGCATGGCTTGCATGAGGGTCAAACACTTGAAATTTCCAAAATCTAACAATCTAGGTCTGCTCAGAGTGACCAAGTATACAAAATCCAGATCTCAATTTTTCGACACTTTGTAAAATATAACTTTTTTTTGGGTTTCTTTTGAAATGGATGTTGGCAAAATTTTCTAAAAATAGAAAGTTTGGCTTCTAGGGTTCAAACTGATTATAATCTTATTGCAGTGGCTGAAGAAGATCAGTACAAGACGACATTCACAACCCCGTGGGGTACATTTGCATATGAAAGAATGCCCTTTGGCCTCATTAACACCGGTGCTACATTTCAGAGAGCCATGGATTTGGCATTTGGAGACTTGAGGAATAAAATAATAGTTGTCTATCTAGACAACCTCACTGTTTTCTTGAAGATACGAGGAGATCATTTTTCACACCTAGGCAAAGTCTTTGAGAGATGTAGATACCATAAGATATCACTGAAGCCCAAAAAGTCCATCTTTGCGGTGACAGAGGGCAAGTTGCTTGGCCACATCGTCTCCAAAGAGGGAACTCGAATTGATCCAAGCAGGGTTGAGTCTATTAGAAACTTGTCTCTTCCAACAAGCAAAATTGGAGTACACTCTTTCTTTGGTAAGGTAAATTTCATACGAAGGTTTGAACCAGATTTTTCTGAATTAACAAAAGATATATCTGCTATGATGAAGAAGTCCGTTTTCAAGTGCACAAAAGAAGGCAAGAAGGCATTCGTTGAAATAAAAGAAGCTATCAGCCAAGCACTAGTGTTGGTTCGCCCAGATTTTGATAAGGATTTTGCCCTTTATTGCTATGCATTAGAACATACTTTGTTTGCCATACTGACACATAAGCTGAATGAAGAAACTGAGTCTCCAATTGCTTTCATGAGCAGCAGTTTCAAGGATAGCGAGTCACAATACTCTCAGATTGAAAATAATGCATATGCAATGGTCCGAGCTGTAAAGAATTTCAGATTTTATATCTTGAATTCCCACACCATTGTATATGTCACTAATCCAACAGTTAAAAGTGTGCTAACTCAGTAGGAGATGGGCACAAAGAGAGGAAACTTGGTTGCAAGAGTGCAAGAGTACTACTTGGAGATCAAGCTGACCAAACTCGTTCGCGGGAGAGGTCTTTGTTAGTTAATTGCAGAGGATGGTGATAAGAAGCTCCAAGCCAGAGGTATACCTGAACTTGAACCTGAAGATAAAGAGGATCTACCGATGGTCCTACTTGTTGAATCTACCGAAGAATGGTTTATTGAAATATGGTATTACCTAACTTATGGTGAATGACCCGAGTCACTTAAACAAGCAACAAAAGAGAACACTAAAGCTGAAAGCGCAAAATTATGTGATTATCAATGACATTCTGTACAAGTGAGGGCTTGACGGAACATTTTTGTTGTGCGTCACCAAAGACCAACAATGACGTTTGTTGGAAGATTTTCACAGTCAAGCATGCAGTGGCCACTTTTCATCAAAGGCGACAACTTTCAAAATTTTGTGTGCACAGTTCTTTTGGCCTACCATGTTCTACGACGCTTATGAATGGGTGCACAAATGTCAATTGTGTTAGTAGTTTGTTGGCAAGGTTTAGATTTTGTTGGTCCGATCAACCCACGTTCCAACAAGGGGCATATTTATGTCCTCACAGCCACAGATTATTTCACTAAATGGGTTGAAGCTATTCCTACCAAGCGGGCGACCTCTGAAGTCGCGTGTGATTTCTTGAAGGAAAATATTGTTACGCACTTCAGGGTGCCTCGCAAAATTGTGACAGATAATGCAACATGTTTCTCATTCGAGGAACTATTGGAGTTCTGTTTTGATCACAACATCACTTTATCAAATTCATCAAATTATTACCCCCAAGGTAATGGGCAGGCCGAGTCATCAAACAAGAACATAGTCACAATCATACGTAAGTTAGTTGATTCCATTCAACGAACTTGGCATAAGAAACTCTATGACGCTCTCTGGGCAGATAGAATTACTCCAAAGAGAGCCATTGGCACTTCACCCTTCATCCTCATGTATGGTACAGACGCAATGATACCTATCACGCTAGAGTTGTTTGCTTTGTAGCTGGCGACTGCAGTAGAAGATTCAGAGTTCATAGATCCTATTGAAAAACACATCCTGTACTTGACTAAGCTTCAAGAAGAAAGGGTGGAGGTGGTAGACAAAATCACTTAGCATCAGGAGCGAGTGAAGAAAATTTTTGATAAGAAAGCTCGCCAGTGAGATTTCGAGGTTGGAGATCAAGTCCTACTATGGGACAAGAGACATGAGCCCAAGGGAATGCACGAAAAATTTGATTCCTTGTGGCTGGGGCTGTTCAAGATTCACAAGCTCACAGGGGAGAACACTTATATTCTCTTGCCTTTGGATGGAAGTCTCCTTCCTCTACCACACAACGGGCAGTACTTGAAGCACTTCATCCCTTCGGGGGTGGAGTAAGTTTTTCTGAAAACAATTTCTATAAATAATTTCCTTTCCGTGATGTGATCATTATGTTGTGTTTCCCCTTTCCGTAACAGCTTCGTCGTGTTTTAGGTGATTAGGCGTCTTGTTTTAGGTGATTTCTAGGGAAGTCCAACTATTAGGTAATTCTAGGAAGTCCCATCATAGGTGACTTAGGGAAAGTCTTGCAATAGGTGATTAGGAAATGTTGCTAACTCCGATACCCAATGGATAAGGCACTGGTCTATGCTAAAAAATCCAAGATTCTTTGGTTTTCCTATGCCGTAAGTATCTGCCATGGTCCCTAGACAGAGCCAAATGTTGTACCCCAAATTAAAATTTTCGCTACACCTAGGCATTTTGCAGAAATGGTTGAAAGTCTTGTCAAAATTGTCAAAAAAGGTCAAAATTGGGGTTTGCACATCTTGCATGAGGGTCAAAAACTTGAAATTTCCAAAATCTAACAATCTGGTCTGCTCAGCGCGACCAAGTCTACAAAACCTGGATCTTAGTTTTTCAACCCTAAATTTTAGAAAAATTTCTATTTTTAGAAACTTTCTAAAAATAGAACTTTTTTGGGTTTCTTTTGAAACGGATTGTAGCAAAATTTTCTAAAAATAGAAAGTTTGGCATCTAGGGTTCAAACTGATTTTGATTGGTCGAAAATACTTCTTCATCAGGCTAGTGCAGTCAGAATCACAAAAGGATAAGTTTTGCCCTAGTGGGTCTATTTTTCTTTTTCAAAAACTTTTTTAGGAGCTCTAAGGCCATTAAAGGAGATCAGTCAGCTGCCAGGTGTCAGATTCAAACATTCAAGCACTGAACAAAAGATAAGAAATGATGAATGTGCACTCAGAATGAAGAATGGAGAAGGGGAGCTCTGAAAGTTGAAAAATGCAAAATTTTGGCTAAGTCTAGAAGCTTCAGGTGCCCCAACTCAGTCTAGGCACCCAAACACTCATGCCTTAGAAAAATTTTCAGCTCTAGCAAGCGAGGCAAAGGCAAGCACGTCGAACGAAGGAGATAGTTGAAAATACAAAATAAAAACTAAGTCTACCAGCCATGGGCACCCCAGAAGGAGATAGGCGCCCAACTTTTTAGGAGATCAAATGATGAAATTAGGGTTTGTGCTCCCAGAAAATGTTGCTTAGAATCTTCTCAGCTCTGCAGTGAGTCCATCAACGCAGTCATTCGATCAACTAGTCAACCAGAATTCGAGATCAAATGGAGAGGTCTCAACCAAGAAGCAGAAGGAAAATCATGAAATCATCAAAAAATAATCTAAGTTTGGGAACTCTGGGTGCCCCAGGTGGCCAAGGGCACCCAGCCTTTTGGAAGACCTAATCCAACAATTAGGGTTTGCTAATATGCTCATTGTCTTCAGGATTCTGCCAACTTCGTAGTGGATGTCTTCATCAGATCATAATACTTGTTAATCACTGGTAAATCCAGATCAAACGAAAGGTATAACATGAAGGTTAAAGTTTGAAAAATGAAAATCTTGTGAAAATGTCAAGTTTGGTAATGGTGGGTGCCCCAAAAGGAGAAGGGTGCCCAAGCGTTTGAGGGTATAAATGGGTGAATTTGCAGTCAAAGCCTCTAGCATGACTTCTTTAGTCTTGATCAAGCTTTCCAATAGAACCATCAGGAAGTCCATTAGAGTTGATAATCACTAGATATCGAAGGCAGAACAGAGGGAGAAACATGAGCAAAATGTTAAAAATCAAAAGCAAAGGTGAAAATCTCAAAATAAAATTGAACTCTGGAGGAGTTGGGCGCCCCAGCTAGCCAAAGGGCGCCCAAGCTTTTGAGGCCTTAAATTAACTTTTTCGAAGATGCAGCATCCAAAAGACCCCCCTCAGAATCAGTCAAGCTATCCAGCGAATCCAACAGCCAGTTGATTCGATTAGTCTAGCTCCCAGAATCATGAATTCTTCAGAAGATCAGAAAACATGAAGAGATGGAAGAATGTCAAAAATGGCTAACACTAGAAAAGTTGGGTGCCCTAGGAGAAGATAGGTGCCCATGATGTTGGAGATCAAAATGAAGTTTTTAGGCAAAGTTGCCTCTAGAACAATCTCGCCAGATTTGACCAAGCTCCGTGATGGATTATTCAGCTCATCCATAGGATCAATCTGGAGGCCAAAAATCAAAGTCAAACTGGGGTCCAAAAGCAAGAAAAGTTGAAATTGTCAAAAAAATGATCAAGTCTAAAGAAGAGAGGCGCCTCCAGCTGAGAAGGGCACCCAAATTCTCACGCCTTAGTGAAATTTTTCAAAATTTCAAAATTTCAAGAAGAAGAAAAACGTCCAAGTTCGATGCACAAGTTCATGATAGGCTTCGAAGGATTTAAAGCAAAGACAACAAATTTCCTCATCCTCAGCTTATTTAAGACGTCTTTGCCTTTCATTTTTCACATTTTCTTTGGAGAGCATCAATTTTCTGAAGGTCAAAATTTTCAATTGTAAGCGATCGGGGTCATATTAGTTTTTAGTTCTGAACAACTTTGAAGAATTTTCAGATTTCAAAATCTTGCTTTTTCCTCGCATGTCCAAGATATCTTCAAAATTTTCAACATCTGATCAATTGGGTATACCAAGAACATGATTCTGCACAAAACCCAACTCTCAACTTTTTTGTGAAGAGTTTGTTGTTTTTTCAATCAGCCTTCAATATTTCTCAAATTTGATGACTTGGATCCTCTTGAAACAAAGTTCTGAACAAAACCCAGGTCCCAGCTTTTTTTGTCCAAAATTTCAGTAATTAGGGTTTGCTGGTTTTTCAGTGAATACTCAAAATTTTCAAAAACGGATGATCTGAGTCTTCTTGCAGCAAAATTCTTTACAAAACCCATATTTCAGATTTTTTTTGAAAAAATTCACCCATTTGAAGAAGAAAAACTAGCAAGCTAAATTTAGAAAATGTGCAAAACTTGTTTGAATATAGTCAAGTTTATAGTTAATCTTCAAGTTTTTTAGTATGGAATACACTCTCGTCGAGTTCAAGACCAAATCAATGCTATATCACGATTTCATCAAAACAACTAAAACTGACTTGCATCATATTAAGTCGGTGTTCAATTTGCGTGCTTTGGAAGACACAGGTAATGTTGTAGTCAGACACCTTGGTCACTCTGGACTACTTGCAGCGACATCCATTCCTATTTCAGTGCAAAGCCTAGAATTTGTAATTGCTTGCATCAAGCATTACAATCTTGCGACACGGGAGATTCAATCGGTAGATGGTAGAATGATTTGCAGCTTGAAGCCAAATATGATTGAAAAATGCTTCTCAATACCACCTTGGGCTGAAAGTGTTGTGATCTCCAGAGAAGAATGTGGAAGGGTGTGGGAAATGCACAAGGAGAAATACAACAGGAAAGTCGCAGAAAAGTGGATGAAAGAAAAACATAAAACTTTGCCAAAGAACATCGGACGTGGGGAATTTAAGGATGAGATTGCGAACATGATCACCCTGCTCAGTCGGATCACTAGTCAAGCAAATGCTACAAAATTCCAACCTTGGATGTTCTATGTTATACCTCATATCATGAAGAAAACTGCAACAACCCCAACCCGTATGTAAAATAAAATTTCCGTAATTTACATCCTACAAGTAAGTAAACGTGTTAACATGACATTGCAATGAAATTTTTCCTTTTCTTTACTGATAATACATGAACAAGTTGCCATTCATTTTACAATAAAGATTCCAATAACTTCACAAGTACATGAAACAAGAATACATACCTCAACTAACATAGCTCCAATGAGCTTTAGAACAAATAGTAGTAAGAAGGTCCAGGAGATCGTCCTTTCAAATCTTGGTACATCGGCCGCTTGCTGTGAAGGAGAAACATCACTCAGGCGCTTTTCCGCCAACCACGGACTTATAATGCGGTCCCCCGCACACCTATCTTTCGATAGATGGCCCTCCCTTCAAAGAAAAGATTGGTAGGGTATCCTTTAACAATTACCAACTGAGCATAGTGTTGTGTCCTACTCAACTAGAACCTTGCTATTTCACAATCTCGAACTAGTACAAGGATCACAATGAACTGACAGTGTAGTCTCAACTATCTCACACCTAAGTGGATGTTGTACATTTCACTACTTTGGCCAAAGTATTATCATTCAGTACTTCGAATGAAGGTCATCTATCATAAACACTACTCAGGGCCGACTTGGTTTAAGGCTTTCTTACACTACGCGTAGGTTAGTCTTTCTGGGGTAGTACGTATCTTAGATATCCTACATCAGACAGACTACTAGAAATGAGAACATCATAGCAAGTAATCACAATTTCCCCTCCTATACTGGACATCTTCATCATAGGAGTTTCATTAGCTTAACTAAGTTAATCTAATAACTTGCTGTGATCAATACTTAATTTAACGCCCTCAATTCCTTCCTAGTATTTAGTAAATACTTAAAAACATATACTCCTTATATGGAGTTCATACATATAATGCAATTCACACATTAATGCATCTATAATCTTAGTGTAATTCACACACCAATGCAAACAGGTGTACACATCAGAAAACATGCAATACCATTTTTTAAAGCATAATAATTACTTGGTGCAACATAGAACTACTTTGTTCATCTAACAAAAGTATTGAACTAAATGCAATTCCCTATCTTTGCACATTCAGTAATTACACTTTCAGATTTATATTTAGAAATACGTTCTAGAACATGAAAGAAGAAACAACATGCCTGGTTTATGCCTTTCCCAAAGATGATGAACTTGATTGTGTTTGCAGCACTTCAGGCCTCCAGCAAAAGACCTCCAGCCAACTCTCAGACCAGACTCTAACCACTTCTTAGAAATTGAACTCTTACTAAAGATATACAGCTGAAAGGTAAACCCAGCTTCTCACCGTGAACTCATAAAATGTGATGATAGTAAACAGAAAATGGCTCTCAGCCAATGGTGGTTTTTGCTCTCAAAAACAATACAGAATGCTCTTCAGAAAATATGAATTGCTCTCCAGGAAAAGCCTAAACTGGGATTGTGAATAGTGATGATAAAGAGTGAGCAGGGCAGCTTTATATAGAGCCCCTGCTCAACCATTTCCCTTCTTTAATGGTATGTAAAATGCCAGACAAGGCTTAGACTGATTCAAATATAAAATGTGGCGGATCCTAGAGGGGAGTCGACCTCCTTTTGTGATAGCAAATGAAGAATGGTTCAACATTGCTCGAGTAAAACTCAAAAACATGACACCTACAGGCGTCCCTCTTTTTGGCGTAGATATTCAGCAATTCGTTTTGATGAATCAACATAGGAGAATTGGTCAAGGTTGCCTGCAATCCATGTTGCCAATTTATAGGGTACGATTGCCAAATACCCAGCTCAAACAAAGCTCTTCTGACTTGGTCATGGCGTGAGAGTTCCAGGTCGTGCACATTGCTTCTCACAACAATTTTTTTTCTCCTCTTTACTTTCTTTTCCAATAGTTTCATAAAGTTCAAAATGAAATATTTAACTTTGGCGTGATTTGCCAAAGAGGTTCGATTCAAATAAAAGACTTATTATTTCTTCACTATGACTTAATCGATTTCCCATAGTTCTTAAGAAATATTTAACATTGATTTCAAAATAAAGTCTTTCATTACCATGTATTGATTTCTTATTTTAAATCAAAATCTAATCAATTTTAAATTATAAATATATTTATTTTTAATTATATAATTATATATTTTTACTATAGTTTTATTTTACCTAAATATATATGTATGTATATATATATATATATTTAAATTTTACAATTTAAATATGTTTATATATACATATATATATTTTGGTAAATACCATAGTATATATATATTTATATAATATTAAATATATATATTTACCTTTACACATATAGATATATACATATTTACATATTTGATTGACAAATACGTATATTGGGAGCCAGTCAGCATACTTTCAATATACATATCTATGTATATGTGTATATATTTATATATGTAAATTCCAAGGCGATATTAAAATAATATTATTAACATCCATATATATCAGGTTGGTTGTGGGTATATATTCATGTATATACGTTTGTATATTTTCCTCTATGTACGCATATACGTAAGTATATTGTATTGATGTACTCGTACGAGCATATCCATTTGCCCTCATACGTTTGTATCAACATGAATATACCTAAGGATATGTGTATATACTTTATACATGTATACATGCCCACCTCCTAACCAGTTATGTAATATCATAAATAGTTACACAGATAAGCATCACTTATACATGCATTCAGAAGTAGACAAGACTCCTAATGTCAACATACAAGCCTACGGATGACTTACCCATAACTCAATAAACTAACTTAGATTACTCAAATGGTACTCGTTACTGTTTACTCGACCAAACTCCTCCCCGAGTGATATGGAAATATGTTAACCAATTTTTTTGTTGAATTGCACAACACAAACCAGCACTTGGCCAACTTGATTAGCGTTAGCTCCAAATCCAAACACTACTAAAACAACTCTAACCAAGAATGAGCCCTAAAACCATTTAAGGAAGAGGGGCGGGCATATGGTTAGAGGATCCCTAGGATTCAACTCGGTACAAAAATAGAATGCAACTGAACTGGAAACAAACTCAACGTCAGAAATGTGCACTCAAGATCCCAGTGAGGGCGAGGTGCTAACATATGACAGAGTAATTAATTGAAACTGGAACTAACTAATTCTTCCGCTGCGGCGGGCATCGACTTAAAAGTGGGGATTCACCACTTGATAGTGGGTACAAAGAGAGATACAAATTCAATTATCCACACTGGCGGTAAACCTTCCAGGGGTACTTAATGTGAGAAATGAGAAATAATTGCAGCAAATAAGGACTGGAATAGTACTACTATTTATAGTCTTACAATAAAGAAAAAGAGCTGCAAATTACATGTAAATTACAATAGCTTCAAAACACATGAGTATTGGATGATCCCATACAAATAATTATCTCTCTAAATGCTGAGCATGAGTCAAAAATCAGAAATTCTAAAGTCTGATTTAACAATAATCAGCAAACTGAAAGTGTCAACCAGCAACTGTGAAACCAATAAAATATTCATAACTCACTCAATATACCTCCGAATCGAATGATGTCTTTTGCAGAAGCCTTCTAAGAGGTAGGTGCCCAAAATCATAACACCAAACAGCATCAAAACTCAGTATATAATTCTTGCACGAATTCCAAGGCACCCTAGAATGGTACGGCCTTCCTTGAGGGCGATTTTGTCATTAAAAATCAGAAACTAAAGACCAAAATCTGCAAACTGGTGAATGGGGTCGCCCAAGGCATAGGAATCATTTGCTCAAACGCCCATCTTCAAATAAAATTCACCAATAGAGCTGCAAGTGAAATCGACCTTCAGCCATGGCTGTATCAGCAACTTCAAAACAGGAAATATCATAAAAAATATTCAACTGTTGAGCTCAATCTGCTAGTCTGATTTGAGAAGCAGCAAATGACCAACTAGGTGTTGTATTTCAAACACGAAATTGGTTAATGGCTAGGAGGTAGCATCCTCAAAGCAAAAATATCAATTGTCATTTCGACATCATAACTTTAGCATAATTTCATGGATACCAAATGCTGGAGCAAACTTCATTTTTATAGAAAAGAATAAGACTCATCAACTTCCCTTCAAGGCACGCCAAAAGCCACAGGAGAAACTTTTCAAATTTCCAAAATATAAATCCTTCAATAAAATGGCGTCCCACTTTCCAAAGCATTAAAGACTTTAATAAATATTTAAGTCTTCCTTTTATGAAGGCATCCCCCTTCAAGTCCACCTTTTAAGAACAACTTGAAGTTATTTCACTAGGCCAAGGGGGTCAACAGCAAAATAGAACATTAATGCCTTGTAATTAAAAACATGCCACAAATACTGCATATTGAAGTTTGCATCAAAAATACCAACTGCTCCAACAAGAAACGAACACATTGAAGCACTGCCAATAGGACCACTGCTAAAAATAGTATTTACTATAAATAGTAAACACCCAGAAAAATGCCTCAAACCTCTAAGCAAGGAGACCCTAATTTTACTTCAACAAGCCTACGGGCCTTCGGAATAGGTTGAAGAGTAACTGAGCTGATCACTGGTGAGAAGGGGACATTACAGATATTTCTCCTCTGCTTGGAGGAATGGTCTTCTTACCTACACACCATGACATGACAACAGAAGTCATATTGTCACAACAAAGCAGTATTCATAAAACATCTCAAAAGCTAGAATAAACATTATTCCATAACTTGCATGCAACATTAATTAAGAATTACATCAATAGAAGTATCAGTCAAATGAGACAATCATTTTAATAGGACACATTCATTTGATAACAAGATCAACATGTTCTATTCATCTAAATGATTCAATCATTACAATTTATTGCCCAATGCATAGTAGCTATACAATCGAGGTGTAACAAAAACCGAATACTTACAAATTCATGAGTTCCACATGATTTCCTAGTCTACCTAGTGGCCTTCCAAGAAAATTCAGAGGTTTGAATACTGTGGGGTCCTTGGATGTACAACATGTTTACAATTATTACCCTCAGCTAGAATTTTTATAATCATCGCATCACTACAAAAGGGTAAATTAGGTTTTCTTGATGCATACGGTGCGAGACCTAGATAATGAGTTGCACATACGTATTTCATCAATTGCCAGGGAAGCAATGGCGGAGTGGGCAGATTGGTTTATTTAGTTTCCTACCTTCACCTACATAAGAGTTTACGGCTTCTCCAGTGCTCCACTCATGTTGTCGAGGTACCCGTCAAATGAAGTAGTTTTCATGGAATTCCTAAGGCAAGTATATGATGTCCACATCTTCTTGCGGAATAGAAAGAAGCCCGCCATCAATTTTCCATCTAAGTTGGGAATTTATAGATGCAAATCGTCAACGGATGCCAAGTCCATGGGTGATGAGTTGGCTAAACTTGGTCTCAAGCCATACAGTGAGAGACGATCATACGACTCTCATGGTGTCTTCGCATCCCGACTTAGTTAGAACTATGCTCATGTGTCCGCGCTTGAAGATTTTTGGGCCAATTGTAGAGATGAGTTTGAGGTATGGAGGTGCAATTACAACATACTTACTCTACATCAAATGAAAGATTGCTTGTCAGAGAATATTGAGGGATTATTTGATGATGATGGAGATGTACTTCATCCAACATACACTTGAAATCAAATTGAACAGCCTCTTCCACAGGTCAATTGGGTCAACAAAGAACGCATCTCAGTGGAAGAAAGGACACACCAAGTCATTGAGCACAACAAGATTTTCTTAGTCCTCACGAGGAAGAAATCCATTCCAACAGCAAAGCCGCCAAGAATGCAGTCATCCCTTCCCTCTTCTTCTAGAGCACAACCAAAGATGAAGGGTATAAGTCAGCCTCAAGAAGGTGCAAAGGGAAGCAGATTAACAAAGAATGTAAGGAGAAGGTTGGACTTTTCAAATATAATCATATAGGAGCAGCCAACAGTCGAAGTAGAAGTTCCCCCAGAAGAGTCCGTACCTCCAAAAGAAGCAGAAGATGTGCCTTTGATACATGATCCTCCATCATCTCCGAGGGCTTCACCAATTCACATTGATTCAGAAGATGAAGAAGTAGGAGAAGCTGCAGCTGAACCTCCCATGGAAGTTAGTAGAGATACCACATCTTGGCTTGAGAACTCCTTGGGAAGGAAGAGAAGGAGACCTTCATATCAGCTCAAATTTGATGATCTTGACAACATTTACCAGGAGGCACCTAAAAAGAAAGCAAAGAAACAAGTTCACTTTGAAAGGAATCCAAATGGAGAGATGATCATGGAGATTGCTACACCTCTTGAAGAGAAAAACAGGGATGAAGTGGAGGAGGATGATTTTGTCATGGTTAAGACAAACCTTGGTAAAAGCACTAGGCATGCGGATGTAAGCTTGTTCAAAGTTGCAGTCAAAAATCTTCAAGAAAGAGTGCTTAAAGATGGAGAAGATAAGGCAGCCCTCAAGGCTGAAATTCAGCAACTCAAGCTATATATTTCTAATCTTGTTCATGGAACTTCATAGGCTACTCAGTTGCTGCCCTTGGTTCTAGAGACACCAGCTGATCAACAGTTGAAGCAATTGGTGATATATGGAAAGCAAACACGCGAATGGATAGAAGAGTTCATCACCAAAGGCAGAGAAATCCTTGCACAGATATATCAGCTAAGGAATAATGCTCATGACTTAATGCCAAGGGATTCAAGGATTTGAGCAGTTGATAGCAGAGGTGAAACCTATGCACGAGATCATCATGGCAGATTTGGATACAGCATATAGCTTAACGGTTTCAAGAGAACACAAGAGGCAACTCCTTGCATGGAAAGAACGTCACCTCTTCAAGGTGAGAACCTACGAAAGGATATCTGAAGAGTTAGGTGCATACAAACAAAGGGTGATTGATGCTCTCTAGTTCATAAACGAATTTGTTTCAGGAATCCCTTGTCGGTATTGTCATGATGATGGCTCTTACATTGAACTTGCCGAAGTACAAGCTGAGTTCCAGAATGTTGTTCATGGCAGCGATGGTAGTGATTCTGTTGCTCAGAAGATGAGTCAGATTTCCATGATGTTAGCGAGGTTCTAGAAAGCGGCCAATGAGGTCGAAGATTTTCTGAGATCAATTGCAGAAGGGGAAGAAATCCTTGAAAAGCAGAACTTTGCTATAGATAGTATTGATGCTCCTGATAGAGATACAGTTTCCAACTTTTTAGCGGATGTGGTGGAGATTTAAAGCAGCAATCATCTAGAAGCTTTCTTTCTATTCTTGTCGCAATTCTTATCGACTCTTTGAAGAAGAAAAAGTAAACAAATTGTAATAGTTGGAATTTCCTGTTTTTATGCTTTATTAGGTGGATATATGTTTATCTTGTTTAGTTTTAGAAATAAAGCTTGCATGTTGGCAAGCCTTAGTTGTAAAAGCAATGAGATTTTAGGGTTCCCTACTCCTCTACTTGTGTATAAATAAGGGCAACCTTGCCCATTATTTTCCCAACAGTACTTGTGATAACAAATTGCTGAGTCTATTTTGCTTGCAAGTTGTTGTTGTGTAGTTTCGGTTCACCTAGTGTAAGAACAAGTTTGCAAGTCTCTTTAGCTGCGAGTTCTTGTTCAGTGCATGTGTCTTGTGTCAATGTATTATGGTTTGATGGCTAAACTGTAAGCCTATTTTGCTACAATCCTACTATCCCGGAAGTGTAATATTTTGTTCCCGAGATTTGAGAAAATAAAGTCTTGTGCCTACTTTTCCCTGATATAATGTCTCAAATTTCTGTTTTATGTGTTATGCTTATGTGATCTCTTTTTTTAGCTTGCATTGAAAGTAAGTAGATGTGCGTTGAGGAAAAGTTTATTTAAGTATTTTGTCAAAGAATCCTTCCTCGTTCATTTCTAACTCTCTTGCTTTGTGTTTACTTGAGAAGTTAGAGACAACATTAGAGTAGGCTTAGTCGTAGTTGAACCTCCTGTTGTACCCAAAACCAAAATTTTTGCTTCACTAAGGCATTTTGCTAAATTGAGTCTTAATCCTGTTAAAGTGATGTTAGAATGTCGTTTTTGGGGTTTTTAAATATGGAGTTAGTATCAGTGTCATGTCAGTCTGTTGCTGAAGGAATTTAAGAAAAATGAAAATCTGAACGGAAATCACCAAAATTTTCTATCTCTGGAGAAGGGAGCACATTCTCAAATGGGCGCCCTATCTTTTAGGGGCTCGGATCCTGTTTTTAGGGTTTGTCACCTCCAACAGACTTTTGTCCGGCATCACGTCAGCTTCGCAGTGAGCTATTAAACCTGTCAAACGGACCTGTTTTGAGCAAGTTACGGAAGTTATAGCGCAAAACGAGTCGAAAGCGAGAATTGGCTAACACTGGTAAAAAGCGCAGCTTTTGGAAATGGCGCCCATCTTTTTGAGGTGCCAAATGAAGGTTTTTGGCTAAATGCCACCCAGGATGTTTGTCTCACGTTTGTTCGAGCTTCGCGACGCATCCGTCAGTGGGTGGGTCTGAGTTCTTTGAGAGTGCGAACCTGAGGTCAAATGTAGGGTCAAATCTTAGTCAAAATATCAGGAGGAAAAAGCAAAAGAGCACATTTTGGGAAGGTGCCTAAGCTTTTCAAGCCTTTAATGCTTTCTTTCGATGATACAGGATATTCAATGTGTCGTAATGCATTTCGGCTTTCCGTTTACTGTCTCCGTCCGGTTCATTGAGATGCCTCAGCAGCTTGCAGTCGAGGTTTTTGTGATATTCTAGCCAGTTCTTGAAATGGCCAAGTCTGGGATGAAAAGAGCAACTTTTGAAAAAGGTGCCCTAGTTTTTCACCCCTCAATGTTGTTTTCTTGGGAAATGTGCCTTTGCAGCTGTTGTGCAGAATGAAGTCAGCTCCGCAGTGAACCTGAGATCTAGTCCTGAAAGTTGATAGGTCAGAAGTTATGAAGGATTTATTTTTCCCGTCTGAAGTACAGAAGTCAAAATTTGACTAAGTCGAGGAAAAAGAGCAGCTTTTGAAAAAGCGCTTGGATTTTAAGCCTTAGGATGTCAATTTTATGACGTGCGGTCTCAAGATATCTTTTGATCAGTTTTCTTGAGCTTTGCAATGCACAATAGGCCAGGTCAATGCGGTCGGGTCAAGCGGTGTGGAGGGATGAGCAGTCGAGGTTTTGCTTAAATTTTTCATGAAATTTGGCTAAAGTGGAATTAAACGAGTTCAAAGTTGAATTTTCGAAAGTGAGTTGAATGGACGCCTTAACTGGAGTTCTGACTGCAGTTAGACTAAACGTTTTCTGGGTTGTCATCTTCAGTTCATTTGTTGGCATGTGGAGTGATCTTTCAGTTTGCATGTCGAGTTAACTAGTTTGCATGTTCAGTTAACTATCTTGCATGTTGAGTTAACTTGATTGCATGTCCACTTAACTGAAGATTATCAGTGAATGTCAACTGGAGTTCACATGCATGACGAATTTGGTTGCAATTATGAAGTTTTAGTGAAGATGGTGCTTCATTGAGTGTCAACTGAAGTTCAAGAAGGGACGTCATATTTTGATGAAGCATTAATGTTTGAAGTAAGGCGCATTTGAGTGTTAACTTCAGTTATGAAAAGGGTCGCCATATTTAGTGTTTATTATGATGAAGCATATTTTGTGAAGCTACGCACTTTTCAAGGAATGTCAACTGAAGTTCAAAGAGGGTCGCCATATTTAGGTTTTATTGATTAAAGCATGTGAAGTTGGCGCACTTCTTGAAGGTCAACTGAAGATTGAAAAGGGTCCCTATTTTTAGAATATTTATTGCATGAAGATGGCGAATTTCTTATCTCAATCAACATTGTTAACTTTAGTTATCTGAAGGTACGCCTTAGGTCAAATTTGTGAATCATAAAGCAAGTTTGAAGATGGCGAATTCATTATAGGTTGCTAACTGAAGTCAAAGTCATATGAAGTTGTTAACTGAAGACTTGTAAGGCAAACCCTAATGCATGGTGCTTTAATTAGCTTATCTCAGTTCCAGTTAACTAAAATGGGGTCCAATTAGAAGCCAAGCGCACTTTTCAAGCATTCCTTGCTTAGTGCGAATTTTCAATGATGAAATTCTATATATTTCAGCCATGGCGTCCATTATTTCATCATCTTTTGCTCTGAAGCTCATATTCTTCTTGAGCGACCAGCAAGCTAAAGGTGATTCAGGTGTCTGAATTCAACGTTCTTCGAAGCAACGAGTTCAGATTATTCAGAGGAAGAAGATTCTAGACTTTATTTTCACTTTGCATGCAGGTTTTATCAAGTTCCAAAGAAGAGGTTGGCAGATTTTTCAGAAGCAGACAAGCAAAACTTTCTATCTTCTGTCTTATTTCTTCTATTTCTCACCTTAGGTACTTTCTTCGCATGTCAAAGAAATTCAACACATATTCAGGATCTGATTATCAGGGTTCGCATATTTCAGTGTTTGTAGCAAGACCCACGTCTTAGATTTTTTTCGAGAAAATCGCCCCTTGCCTTCATTCTGAAGCTCTGTGCCTTTTTCCGAGAATCTCTTTGCATGTGGGCTTAAAACACATTTTTTCGAAAATCTAGCTATCTGGGTTTGTTCAGAATTCAGTTGTGCACAAAACCCATGTTCCAGAAAAACTTCGAAAATTTCTTCCGTCAGAGGCTATTTTTAGCTTTGTCCAGAGGTTTTCAGAAAGTTTTCCAGATATATTCGACTTTACAGTCAAAAGTCATCATTTTCAAAATGCAGTTCAATCTCATTGATTACAAGGTGAAATCAGCTCTTACACATAATTTCATCAAAACGTCAGATACGGACCTAAATCATGTTTATCCAGTGGTCAATCTGAGCAGTTTGGAAGGTGTTAACAGCAATTCGTTGAGGAATCTTGAGCGTTCCGGGTTGCTGGCAGCGGCATCTATTCCTGTTACTACTTTTGATCTTGAGTTCGTACTTGCTTGCATTAAGCATTATGACTCGTCTTCACGACAAATCAGATCAGCAGATGGCAAGGTTGTTTGCAGTCTCAATCCGAAGGACATAGAAAAATGTTTTGCTATTCCTCCTCGTTCAAATAACTTCACTGTGGTTCTTGAGGCTTGTGAGAAGATATGGAATGCTGATCAGCAACGTTCGCAGAGGAAAGTGGCTCAGAAATGGTTGATAGTTCAGAAGACTAATTTGCCTAAGAAGGTTGGTCGCGGTGAATTCAAAGAGGAAGTTGCTGTTTTGATAACTTTACTTAACCGAGTTACTGGTCAATCAGATGCTAGCACTTTTCGTCCATGGATGTTCTACCTGATTACCAGAGTTCTTGATGGTACAGAGCGTTTTGATTGGGCTATGCTGATTAGTGATTGCTTACATCAGCAAATTACTAACTTTCTCAAGTATCATGAGTTTCATATGATATCCTACTTGGTTTACTTGGTTGCTTTTCAAGGTAGCTACAGGTTTCTTAAAACCAATGGCACTCTCGGTGTTCAGCGTGTTCATGAGTATTATCCTCAGTTGGAGTTTTCTCAATCCGAGCAGGACTTCCAAGCAGTAAATGATCACTTTTCCATGAGAACAGTAAGAGATCTTGATGATGAAATGCACATTCGCATTTCTGCTGAGGCCAAATCAGCGATGGAGACTTGAGCGGATTGGTTTATCCAGTTCCCTACTTTTACATACATCCGCGTTTATGGATATGTTGGAGAGCCCCTGATGTTACCGAGATACCCTTCAGATAAGCTCATTTTTATGGAGTTCCTCAGATAGATGCAGCATGTCCATTTCTTTTCTTATTGATGCGTCGCCAAAGGCTAGCGGCTAATTTCCATTCACATTGGGAATTTTCACATGTGATCGCGGTGTGAGATACCCGAGGGTTTATGTCACGAGATAGAAAGGTTAAACTCAAAGACTTATCTTGAGAGGCGTTCTTGCCAGTCACTGCAAGATTCATTATACCGAATCGGTTTAGAGCGAAGGATTGCACATGCGCCAGCACTTGAAGACTTCTGGGCTAATTGTGAAGATGAATTCGAGGTCCGTCGTCGTCACTACTGTAGACTCACTATCGGTCAGCTCTCTGATTACCTGTCAGAAGATGTTGATGGTCTATCGGATGATGATGGAGAAGTTCTACTCAATTCATATGTCAAAGATCAAGTTGCTCGGCAGCCACTTCGCTCACCTGATTGGTATGCCAAGGAGAATATTTCTATCGAAGAGGTTTCCAGATCAGTTATCAAGACTAGTAAGTTGTTCTTGGAGAGAAAACGTACACGGAAGTCAGTTCCTGTAGCAGAGCCGCCAAAGGATTTCTCTTCGTTGCCTTCTACTTCTAGAGCAAGACCCAGAGTCAAGGCCATTATAATACCTCCTGAAGGGGTTAGACTCAGTGGAAACACAGGGAAGAGAGCTACTGGTAAGAGGAAACAGAAACAAGTTGAGAATGTTCCTGAGGTTCCAGTAGAGACAGTTATTCAGGCCGAACCTCATGTTTCTCCTCCTAGTTCACCTCATGAACAGCCTATTGACATAAGTTCTGAGCCTGAGACACCAATTCAGGCTGGATCGGAGACACCTGAACCACCACAGGTTGATACATCAGGGACAGTCTCTCCGCGAATTGAGAATATTGTTCAGTCTTGTTGGCTCGAGAAGTCTTTAGGGAGACAGAGGCGTGAACCTTCATATAACCTTGACTTATCTGAGTTCGGTGAACCTTATCAGAAAAGGTCAAACAAGAAGATCAAGAAACAGGTGCACATTGAGAAGACTCCAGAATCAGAAATCGTTATTGAAGTTGTAGTTCCTCCAGAGGGTAAAAGCTTAGATGAAGTCGAGGTTGGTGACTTTACATTCACTAAGGCTAATCTTGGCAGGACTACACGAGAGACAGATGTATCTCTTCTTAAGATTGTTACCAATAATCTTGAAGAGCGTATCACCAAAGATGGCGAAGATAAGGCATTACTTAAAGCTGAAATTGGTCAACTTCGTCGATACATTTCTGATCTTGTTCATGGGAATTCGAGTAGGACACCTGTTCTTCCTCAGCATACACCTGCAGAACAACAAAAATTGGATCAGTTGGTCAGTCATGGCAGACTTTTAGACAACTGGATTGAAAGTTTAGTTGCTGCTGGTAAAACTCTTCTTGCAGATTTGTATCAGTTGAGGGGTGATGCACATAAACTCCGTCAAGGTGTTCAGTCGCTTGAGATTGCAGTTGCAGAGAACTTGGCAAAGGATCGTGTTCTGGTATCTCAGTTATCAGTTGCATATGATGCCTTGGAGATTGATGAGGATCAAGACAAAGTTTTTATTTGGAGAGAGCAGCACCTTCTCAGGACAGAAATATGTGAGAAGATCTCTACTAAATTGTTTTCACTCAAGGATGATGTGGTTGGGGTACTTGCACTGGTCAGTGGCTTCGTTGTTCAGATTCCGTGTCATTATCTTCTGGAAGATGGCACGTATGTTGAGTTGGATAAAGTTCAAGCAGAGTTAGAAGGCGATTCACTTGACATTATGAAGGTGAACCTATAGCATTAAATTAGGAAATATTTCCACAGTTGCAGCTAGTTTGAGAAAAGCGGCCAGAAGAATATAAAATGTTATGCACACAGTACGAGGAAAGTGTGACTAAAACGGTATTTGTTTTGAGCAGCGTTAAAGTGCGGATGGCAGAGATCGATGAGTTCTTGAATTGAAGTGTTAGACTTGAGTTGACATGGAGTGATCTGCGGTTAAATTCCTGATTAATTCGAGGGTTTGAGTCTGACGGCCGATTTAACTTCGACTTTTCGGTCTTGGAGTTTACTGGCGACCCAACACATGCTTATCTCGTCCTTGGAATTATCAACGGGGAGTTAGGAGGTTGGGGGTTTTAGGTGCTTGGTAGTGTCGATTAACTTTTGCTTTAAATAAGGACGTGCATGCTTGCACATGGTCCATTTAGGTTAAATGTACCAGTTAACTGATGGTAGCTTTCCAGTTAACTGTATAGTTTACTTCATTAGGGTTTAATAATTAATCTTGCATGCATTTGCGAGACTGTAGTTAACACAGGGTGATTTTAGGGTTCCCTACACCTTGATGTATATAAATAAGAGCTTTTGCTCATTTGTAATTAACTTTTGCTTGAGAGAGAAATATATGCTGCGCCTACCTTGCCCTCAATATTGCTCTTTTGGTATTTGTTCATGCGTCTTTGCTATTAAAGTTAATTGTTATGCCACATAGGGTTTCATGCAATTGTGATAGTGGATTCTTTCCATATTTTAGATAAATCTGTCTTGTGAATCTTTTGTCATTATTGATCAAGCGTTATGCCACATAGGGTTTCGTGAGATTGTGATGATAAATCTGTTTTGTGAAGTCTTTACTGTTATGATCAAGTGTTATGCCACATAGGGTTTCATAAGGTTGTCATGGTAAATACTTCCCTTAGTTTAGATAAATCTGTTTTGTGAATCTTTTATCATTTTAATCGAGTGTTATGCCACATAGGGTTTCATAAGATTGTGATGATAAATCTGTTTTGCGAGTCTTTACTATTATGATCAAGTGTTATGCCACATAGGGTTTCATAAGATTATCATGGTAAATTCTTAAATCTGTTTTGTGCCCAATAAACTTGTTCAGATTGAGATAATAGTTGTGCCACCTTGCCTTCAAGTAGAGAATCTAAACACGTTTATCGTCTGATAGTCATAACCTTGCTCCGTTTTCTCATGCTCTGTTTTCTTGAGGGAATTGGATAGAATTTAAGTTATTAAGTTTAGTTGTAGTTAGTGAATCTGCAAAACCAGAGAAAATTCTCAGCTGCAACGTATATAGTTTTCAAGAAAGCCTTGTACCTCTACAGCTAAAACAAAAAGACAGGAATTAGTTTAGTTTATTTCCCTTTGCGGGTATTTTTGTAAAGCACAACGAGGGAGCTTCCCCTCCTAATTTGAAGAGCACTCATTGCGTAGTGTACATAGGCTGTTCGTAGCAACTCTTACTCCAGAGGTGTTAGTTGTTACGCCAACACCTCCAAAAGAGAAAATCTCAACTACGACGCTTGAGTTTTATAACTTTGTGCTCTTAGCTGAACAAAAAGATAGGCAAATTAGTTTTAATTTACTTTCTTAAGCAACATCAGCAAAGAGGGAGCTTCCCCTCCTAATTCGAAGAGCAGTTTATTTGTGCATAGTTGTCCGTTTCTAATCCGCATTCTAGAGGTGCGAATTGAAACACCAACACCAGTCTTCACGATCAAGCAAACGCTCAGAATTAGTGATCAAACAGAGGCACTTCGTCACAAAAAAAGATGAGAATCTTCAAAAATTCTCTAACTCTCAAGACTTGGATGCCTAAAGTCAAAGTAGGCCCGAGTTGACTTGAGTTAAGATATTTTGAAGGCTTCTTCATGCCCAGGCATCCCAAAATAGGTGGAGATGCTTCAGTTAACTGCCAATCAGAGAGGTGATTCCCCCAATCAAGATTTGGACGCCCTAATTGATGCTTGCAACTCCAAATTGATATTTATCAAAGCCTAGGTGTCCATTCTTCATTATTCTTTGCAAGTTGAAGAGCTCAAAACATATATTTTCTCTCTAACGTCATTTGAAGGATCTAACAGAAGCCATTCTCAGTGTTCTTCGTAGTTCCAGGTACAGGTTGCATAGAAGGACGTCTTTCACAAGATTTCATCTCCATACACCATTTTCAAGGCAACAGTTTATAACTTCTAGCCTCTCCCCACATTTCTTCTATTCTTGTCTTAGGTATTCTTGCATGCTTAGGCATGAGATTGGCCACAAAACCCATGTGCCAAGATTTTCCGAAAAAATTGCCTCGTTGCCCCTAGTTTTTAGGGTTTTTGCAAAAAGTCACCTTTTTCAAAAATTGACAAATTGAGTTTGCTTAGCATAGGGGCGTCTATTGCATGTTCGAGGAAAAATCATCTTTTTGAAAATTTGACGTTCTGGGTTCGTTCAAAAAGATATTCCCAACAAAACCCATGTCTTAGAAATTTTCACAAAAATTACCCCTCGGCGAAGCTATTTTTAGCCTCTATAGAAGTTGTTCGAATGGCATCATGTGCCCAGTCAATCTTCAAGATTTTCAGAATGCAATTCTCTCAAGTTGAAAACAAGACCAAATCGGTCTTCAAGATTTCTTGAAGACGACTGATACCGATTTACATCGAGCACATCCGGGGGTTGATTGATAGGTGTAGACACTCTAAGTCCACAGATTCTATATGGTTTCATACCTCGTATATCTGATAGCCTTTCAAGGCCAGTTTAGAGGGTTGAATATCGTTGGAACACTAGGTGCACAATGAGTTCGTGAGTAGTTCTTACAGCTAGAGTGTTCACAGTCAAACTTCTCGGTTTCATCATGCAACACTCTTCCATTGAGAAAAATTAAGAAAAGTGCCAGAAGCATAAAGCTGTAGAAGAAACAGAGGTCATCACTCTAGTTACAGAGCCGCCTAAGTTACCAATCAATTCCTTGCTAGTATCAATGTGAAAATGGTGACTACGTGGGTCTCGGTGATGTGTAGACAAAGTTTCAAGGACGAACCCATAGTAGTTTCAGCGGTGACCCTATTGATTGCAAGTTGACTCAAGTTGCAGCCGTGTCAGCAAAGTTTGATGACGCAACTGAAAGGAAGAGGGAGTTTCAACATTAAATTAAAAGTGGCGAGGAGATACTGCGAAGAAATGACATCATCCCGAGAAGTATCAGTTGTCTAGACATAGAGACAGTTAACAACTAGTTGGAGGAGATGGTTACTCAAATTGATGAAGTGAACTACTAGTTAGGACGTCCCACCTTCTCCAAAGATGGCATTTGACATAGTAGTTAACTTGACGCCTTTTCTAAGTTAACTCGTTGTCCCACCTTTCATGCATGTCTATTTTTGGAGACACCTTTGTACAGTTGGAGTTAGTTTTAGTTTTAGAATAGTTAATTGAAGTAGTCTTTCTAGTTAACTATTAGGTTACCTACTTTTAGACATAGGAATAAATGTTGTTGATTGGCAAGAACTAAATGTTACCTCAAGGAGATTTTAGGGTTCCCTACTCCGTTGAGCTTTGTTGTACCCAAAATTAATTTTTGCTTTAATAAGGCATTTTGATCAAAATGGTCTAAATCATGTTAAATTGTTGTCAAAAGTTCACTTTAGGTCAAACAAAACATAGGCTTTTTGTGGGTTTACATCAAGGAAGATACTTGCAAATTTTTGAAAATTTGAAAATTAGGGTTTCATATCCTTGTTTTTAGGAAAACCTCTAAAAATAGGACCTTTCCAGAATTAGTTGAAAATGATTTTGATAGGATAATTTGACTTCATGATCACACTGGTCAAGTCAAAATCACCAAAAAGTTTGTTTTACTCTGGTGGGTCTACATTTTTTTAGGAGAAAAGCTGGACCTCTGCAACCATTAATGGCAGATGGCCAGTACCAGGTATCAAAATCTAAGCCTCAAAAGCTTCAATGAAGAATCAATGGGGAAAGATGCTCAAAAAAATGCTCTGTAACGGAGGGGATTTTCAAAAGTGAAAAATGCAGAAAATTGAGTAAGACTAGAAGATGCACGCCTTGCCACAGGAAAAGGCTACGTAGTCCATGCCTTAGCCATTTTTTTTCACGCAGCATGGTGAAGGTGATTGCTAAGATGCACGCATTTGCGTCATTGACGACAATGCTCAAATTAGTCAAGCTACACACCAAACGTGAAGCACAGTGGGATGAAGATTTTTAAAGGAAATGATGAAATTGTAGCCAAAAGCGCCCCTACTGGCCAGGGGTGCCCATGAAGTTAAAAGGTGAAAGGTAATCATCAAGTTTTTCCAAGACATTCATCTTCGTATTTTTGTTGGCTTTCCGGCACATCGTCAAGCAAGATCATCCGATTCATCAATCACCGGCAAACGGAGGTGGAGACGAAAGATGTTGTAAGCAAATATCATCAAAGATGATAGTCAAGTAAGGAAAAAATGCCCTTGCAGGCCAGGGGCGCCCATCATTTTGAGCCACTTATTTTAGCAATTGCTTTCTCGAAGGCATCTGTTCATCATCCTTTCAGCTTTGCGACCAATTCAGTTGCAAGCTCAAGAGACCTGTCAAGCATTCACAATCAAAGATCAAGTTGAAAGCACTAGATGCAAAGGCAAGATGAAAGACATAAAATTGGCTAGGTGTTAAGGAAATTGCACCTTCCTAGAAATAGGCGCCCAACTTTTTGGGCAGTCAGATGTAGTTTTCAAGCTCCGTAACCTCTTGGAAGTCCTCCGTCTTGATCAATCTCAACAATGACAACGTCGGTAGGTTCAACAGATAAATCAAACATCTGACGACAGAGATCACACTGGGACAGTTTGTGAAAGATTGCAAAGTAAGAATTACATCACCACAACTTGTAGGGGCGCCCAAGCTTTTGAGACACCTAAATCAACTTTGAGGATTTGCGAAGCCAGTCATCCTTTTTGGGACTGGATTGATTATCCATCCCATGTTTCAACACGTTCATCGGTGATCTCAGATCATAGTACTGAAGGTCAAACTAGAGGAATTGAAGAACACCCAATAAATTGACTAAGTCTGGTGAAAAATGCATCTTCTTGGGAAAAGGCGCCCAAGAATTTGAGGCATCAAACTCAAGTTTTGAGATTTGTAGCTCCCAAGCACACTTCTTCAGAGTTGTTTCATCTCATCAATGGATCTGTTAGCAACACCTCAGGATCAATCGAGCAACTAAAATCAGAGATCAAACGGAGGTACTTCGTCACAGAGAAAAGAATGAAAAATGTTCAACTAGTCAACTTGAACGCCTAAAGTCAAACTAGGCCCAGTTGACTTAAGTTGTCTATTTAGAAAGCCTTTTCATGTCTAAAACATCCCCAAATTGGTGGAAATCAGTTATGTGAACTCCAGATCAGGCTAATTGACTCCTCAATCATGTGTTGGTGCCCAAACTTGATGGATTCAACATCAAACACTATTTATCAAGTCTAGGTGTCATTATTCATCTTTCTTTGCAGGTTGAAACTCAAGAACAAGCATTTTTCCTCTCCAACATTTTTTGAAGATCTGACAAAGGATTTTCTCAATGTTCTTCATGTTTTCGAGAATAAGTTGCATAGAGGGATAGTTCATCAAGGTCTACATTTTTGGCGTGATTTTCTTGAAGATCCAGAGAGGCAATTGATAACTTCCAAACTTCTTCCTGTCTTTTTCTTCTATTGTTGTCTTAGATCTTCTTGCATGTCCAAGTAAACAAAGATTTTTCACAGATCTGACCTTTTGGGTATGATCAACACAACTTTTTCAACAAAACCCATGTGCTGGATTTTACCGGAAAAAGTTGCCCTACTTCCCCTTTTTTTAGGGTTTTCGAAAAATGTCACAATTTCAAAAATCAGACAAACTGTGTTTGTTCAACTTTGAAGCACCTACAATACCCATGTGTCAAATTGTTTTGGGAAAAATAAGCTTCTGCTCCTTTTTTGAAACTTCTAACCCAAAGGGCTCTTGCATGTACAAGGAAAAGTAACTTTTTGGAATTTCTGATGCTCTATGCCCATTTAGAAAATTATTCCCAACGAAACCCACGTCTTAGATTTTTTCATAAAAATTATCCCTCGGCAAGGCTATTTTTTAGCAATTGTAGAAAAGTTGTCCAAATAGTATCATGTGCCTGGTCAATCTTCAAGCTTTTCAGAATGCAGTTCTCCCAGGTCGAATACAAGACCAAAACGGTCTTGGTTCATAACTTGCTAAAAACGATAGACACTGATCTGCATCAGGCACACCTAGAGGTCAACTCAGAAAAGTTGGAAGGCATAGACCACTGCACATTATAGAACATTGAGCAATCTGGATTGCTTGAGGCAGCGTTAATCCCCATCGTAGCACAGAGCGTGGAATTTGTAATAGCTTGTATTAAGCATTACAACCCTACCACATGAGAGATTCGATCAGTGGATGGGCGAGTGGTATGCAGCCTCAAGTCTAGGGATATCGAAAGATGCTTCGCCATTCCACCATGTGCGGCAAACGTGGTCATATCTATGAGAGTGTGAAAAGGCATTCGATGCATCAAAAGACAAGTGTCAGAAGAAGATGGTAGAAAAATGGCTTAAAGAGAAAAAAGCCAACTTGCCGAAGAATGTAGGACGTGGAGAGCTCAGGGATGAGTATGCAGTGATGATCACTCTACTCAACCGCATCATAGGTCAAGAAGAGGTGAACAAATTTCAGTCATGGATGTACCATGTCATCGCCAAAATTGTGAGCAATAGAGAACATTATGACTAGCCTGCTCTGATCAATGATACGCTCCACAAGTAGATGACCGGTTTCTTAGAGGCTCACAGGTTTCACATGTGTTCATATCTCACATATCTGATAGCCTTCCAATGCCAGTTTAAAATGTTGAATAATTTGGGAACTTTGGGTGTGGAAAAGGTTCACGAGTATTTCTCATAGCTGGAGTTCTCACAATCATAAAGACATTTCAAGCGAGTAAATGATCTCTTCTTGATGCACACTATGAGAGACCTCGATTATGAGTTGCATATGCACAAATCACCAATAGCCAAGGAGGCAATGGTAGATTGGGCGGATTGGTTCATCCAGTTGCCCACTTTCACCTACATCCGCATGCATGGGTACTTGGGTCATCCCGCCATGTTACCTCGCTATCCATTAGATAGGGTGGTCTTCATGGAATTCTTGTGGCAGTTGCACGAGGTACATTTTCTTCTGTGTCTGAAACGCAAGATGGCTGCAAACTTTCCTTTTGAGATGGGACTGTACAGGGGCAAAACATCGACTGATGCCAAGGCCATGGGCCAGGAGATGGTGAGACTTAATCTTAAGTTTCTCATCGAAAGACGGTCGTATGATCCTTGGGGTCACTATGCAGCACACCTTGGTCAATACTCTTCATATGAGTCTTCCATGGAGGACTATTGGTTCAACTGTGAAGATGAGTTCGAAGTATGAAGACACAATTACAGCCGGTTTAGACTTCCACAAATTGCTGACTTCATGTCAGAGGACGTGGAAGGACTATCCAATGATGATGGGTAAGTTATTCTTCCCTCATTCTTCGTAGATCAGGTTGACCCACAACCTCTTCGAGCTGTGGATTGTTATGCTAGGGAAAATACATCTATTGAGGAAAGAACCAACAGAGTTGTTAGAAACAACCAGCTCTACTTGGATAGTAAAAAGACAAGGAAGGTAGTTATTCCCTGCACAGAGCCGCCACCAATTCACTCTTCACTACCTTCCATGTCAAGGAAAAAGCCCATATAGAAGAAATTGAGTAACCGTCCTAGAGGAGCCAGAATGTCGGGATACACAAGGGGAAAAATGCTGATTGTTGATACAAATCAGTAAGAGGTACATGTGGAAACAACCACAAACATAGCTGAGCCAATAATGGAAACAATTACAGTTGAGTCAGTCATGGAAACAATTGCAGCTGAGACAGTAGCAGAGATGGAAGCAAAACCCACCATTCCGCCACCACCACAATAGTCACCGGTCCATATTGACTTTGACTGGCCACCACGCAACACTGCAACACAATCCCACTCGTCAGGAATTGAAGGGCCTAACATCCATCCTTCCAGTGAGGTTAGTCAAGATTCATCTTGGCTTGAGTGTCTCTTAGGAAGAAAGACCATCCTAACAACTGGACTTCACAGAATTGGACATAACTATTTGAATAGAGAGAGCACACGCTGTACTTGGTGCTTAACTATAGCAAATATGATCCAAGAACATATACTAAGCGAACAATATGAAGGAAAATTTTCAGCGTTTTGCTACTGTGAAGTAAACTTACAAAATAATGAGCCCAAGGCTCTTATTTATAGAACTCAAAGGAGTAGGCAACCCTAAAATCTCCTTGAGTTAACAATCAGTTCTTGCCAATCAGCAAGATTTATTCCTATGTCTAAAAGAAGGTGAGCAAATAGTTAACTGAAACAAAACAAAGAGTCAACTGGAAAACTACTTCAGTTGACTGAAACTAAACTAAAGGTGAATTTTATTACAAAAAGCATCTCCAAAATAGACATCCACTTTTAGTGGAGATTTGAGATCCACAATTTATGGAAGTCAAATTGGACATCCTTAATTAGTGGGATTTGACATGCATGATATGTGGGACCCAGAGTTAACTTGGAAAGGGGCATCAAGTTAACTCCAGACACAATTAATGTCATTCTGGAGGGTAGGACGTCCTTCTTGGCGTGCTTTACACCTCATCACCACTGGTCAACAATGCCTCTATCTAGTCGTTGACCTCCTTAGCCTCTGGGCAATTAATGCTCTACAAGATGATGACGTGGTGTTTTAGCATTTCTTCACCTGTCACAAGCTACTACTGATAGTCTATGCATTTGGCAGCTGCGTCATTGAACTTGGTAGACATGGTGGCAACTTTGGTGAACTTGCAACCATCGGGATCATTGAGGAATGTGCTATGGATGATGTCCTGGAATTGTCTTTGTACTGCGCCTAGCTCAATGTAGGCACCTCCCTTGTGTGATTAAAGGCAAGGGGTGGATATTACCAACGTTCTTGCGAAGTTGATAATACCTGCCACAATATGATGGTACTCGATCAGTTCCACATAATTGGCATCATAGGCTTCACCTTGTATGCCATATGTTCCTTCCAAGCAAAGAGATGTTGCTTGTTCTCTATGGTGGTAACTGATTGGTACGCCACTTGTAAATTTGAGATTGTGACTTCATCCCCTGGCCTCTTCTCTACTGTCTCTAGTTCTAATTGTTGGATCTTTGCGCGGAGTTCATGTGCTCTGTCCCTCAACTGGTACAGTTCTGTCAGTTATTACCGTCCTCTGACAACAAATTCCTCCACTTGATTTCTCAAGTGTTTCCCATATGTAATCAGTTGATGATGGTTTTGCTCTGTGGGAGAGGTCTATGTCAGCTCATGGCAGAAGATGGTGATCTAAAGCACCAAGCTACTGATGGTATCCCAGGAACAAAAATAGAAGACCTTCCAATGGTCTTACTAGTTGAATCTATGCATAACTTCGATAGCGACTTGTTGATGTGATTTTCGTGACCGCACCAACGCAGAATAAAGTCGCCAACAGCTGACCTATTCTCTCTTGATCAAA